>APFE030419612.1:0-29142 GCA_000404065.3 Pinus taeda | reverse complement strand
TAACTTAATTTATTAATTTAATTGCAATTCATCATTTTAATACTCAATAAAATAAATTAAATTCCCTAAATTACTACCTAACTAAATTAAACTAGCTAGATTAGCTAAATTGTTAACTTACTTACCTCTGCAGGCTTGCTCCTCGCTCTTCAGCAATTGCTCCTTGCTCCAAACTCTTGCTCTTCAAGCTCTTCAAATTCTTCAAACATTCACAATGAAATGTTTTTAGGCCCAAAGGGCCTTTTAAAACAATTTTTTTTTTATAAAATTTTGGTTTTTCTCGGGTCCGCGGAATTTTTTTCCGCCGACCCACTCCCGGCCAGCTTAAAATCGCTCCCGGAGCGATTTTTTAAA
Organism: Pinus taeda; assembly: GCA_000404065.3. Taxonomy (NCBI): domain Eukaryota; kingdom Viridiplantae; phylum Streptophyta; class Pinopsida; order Pinales; family Pinaceae; genus Pinus; species Pinus taeda. The sequence continues at coordinate 28,788 of APFE030419612.1, read as the reverse complement.
GCCCGGGAGCAATCGGGAGCGATCGCTCCCCGATCGCTCCCGGGCTTTAAAAATCGCTCTGGGAGCGACGGAGCAGCCGCTCCCGAAATCGGCAGGGAGCGAAATTTTTTTGGTAGGGAGCGCGCTCCCGAAAATCGCTCCAGTCCGAGAGCGATTTAGGGAGTGCGCTCCCAAGCCGCTCCCGAGCCGCTCCCGCCCGGAGCGCGCTTCGGGAGCGGGTTCGAAGGGGGGGGGCGCTCCCCCGCAACTATGGTACGAACCAATGAGAGAAGGAGAGAGAAGAATGTGTGAGTGATGATGATGCCAAATGAGGTGAGACGTCACTTATATTCATACAAGTCGTTGAGGGTGAAGTGACATGTCTATTGGTATTCATGAGTCTACATGATGATGTGGCCAACCTTGACAATTTGCACGTGTGGGCATAAAGTCAAAAACATATTTCTGCTTGACCAAATTTGATTATCTTTACGTCGATTTTGGTCCTCTCGAAAAGCGAAATTCAATGCAATCATAATCTCCATCAAATGAGTTGTCCTAAGTGGAATTTGGCCCTAGTTTCCAATTTTAGCACTCCCTCTCAACTAGGGAGAATTCCACCTGCCAATCCATCTATCATCATCGATCATCATGCCATCCTATCGTCATGTACTATCTCTGTATCTCATCTCAACTCTGCTAAAAAATGATGTAATAATGAAGAAGAATTGATAGAGAGACTCAAGACCTTGCCACTCTCCACTAACAAAAATCAATTCAAAGGTAGAACCCCAATCAATTTTGATCTTGAATGATCAAGTTGTTAAACACCATGAATCCTAGATATAAGGAGTACAACAGTACATGATGTGTCCTCATATGCCATAGGTAAAGGTCAACCACTCATCCTATGCATATATCATCAATTGTAGGGGAAGGTGAACCACCCACCCTACACATATGTCAACCATCCTAGGGTATCGCAAGGGAAGGTGAACAACTCACCCTGTGCACAACGTACCTATAGGGGAAGGTAAACCACTCACCCTATGGTCGCTCATAGCTCCAAGAAGTAACCCAAGACCCTAGGAGCTCTAAGAGCTCAATGTCCAACTCAAGTGAAACCCTCATGGAAGAGTCCTTCAACGACTCCAAGTCTCTCTCGGAAGGCTAAGAATTGGACCTTCCACAAGGGCTTCGTCAGGATGTCTACAACCTGCTCATCAGTCTTGATGTGTTGGAGCCTTATTGCTCCCCATTGTACCATATCCTAGATAAAGTGGTCCCTGATATCAATGTGCTTGGAGCGGTCGTGGAACACGAGATTCTTTGAAAGGCGAATACCACTCTGGTTGTCGTAGAAGATCATGGTGGTATCCAAAACGTGCTCAAATAGCTCACTAAAGAGCTTCCTCAACCAAACAACCTCACAACAGGCCATACTAACTGCAATGTATTCGGCCTCGACGGTGCTTAGAGCAACTGATTTCTGCTTCCTGCTCATCCAAGAAATTGAAGCAAACCCCAATGAGAAGAAACATCTAGATGTGCTCTTACAATCCACCACACTGCCAACCCAATTAACATCAGTATATCCATGTATCCTTAAATTCCCGGCAGTGTATCTCAATACATAGTTGATTGTACAATGGAGATATTTCAAGAGATTCTTAGCAACAATCCAATGTATGTGATGAGGCTTTACCATAGATTAACTCAACGTATTCACAACAAAGCATATGTCCAATGGGGTGTTTACCAAGAACATCAGGGACCCCACAAGTTGTCTATATTCAGAAGGGTTAGCTAATTCAGACCCAGCAGCACTTCCACATAGCTTTTTGAAGTTGAGTTCCATCAGAGTAGACACAAACTTGCAATCCACCATCCCACATCTCTCTAGCATCTTCACAATGTATTTTCCTTGAGAAGAAAAAATCTCACCTAGCTTTTGCTAGACCTCCAGGCCTAGGAAGTAGTGCATCAATCCTAGGTCCTCCATCTCGAACTTGAAAGTCAACTCCCTCTTGCATTGACAAATGAGAGGGTATGCACCCGTCGAAAAGAGATCATCAACATAAAGGACTAAAATGAGAGGCATGTCCTTTTCAACCTGAAGTATAGATCTGGATCAACATAACTCCTTGTAAATCCCAACCTCATAAGATAGCTATCAATCCTCTCATACCAAGCCCTAGGGACTTGCTTCAACCCATAAAGGGCTTTCTTCAACCTGTGTACATGTGTCCTTCGAACTTGTACTTCAAATCCTTGAGGTTGTTCCAAGTATACTTCCTTCTTAAGCGAGCCATGCAATAAAGCAGTCTTAACGTCCATTTGACATAGGCTCCATCCTTGACTGGCAGTGAGAGAAATAATAGATCAAATAGTGGTATATCGAGAAACCGGTGCAAATATCTCGTCATAGTCCACTCCTTCCTTTTTTGAGAGAAGCTTCGAACAACAAACCTGGTCTTATATTTTTCAGCACTCCCATCAACTCCATGTTTAATTTTGTAAATCCATTTAGAAGTGACCACAAACTTGTCCTTGGGTCTAGGCACCATGTCCCAGACATCATTCTTCATGATTGACTCATACTCCTCATTAATCGCATCTTTCCAAACTTGGTGCTTTACAGCTTCTTTGAACATGCATGGTTCAGCTTGAGCAATAGTACTCATAGAGGCCAAGTACTCTAGATACTTGTTTGGCTTCTTACTTTCATGACATGTCCCTCTTGGAGCAATATGTCTTTCAGCATCTTCAATAGTATCTTTGAGCCATAGTGGATGTTTCCTTGAGGTATAGGGATCACCTCGACGTGGATCAGTGGGATCCATCGGGCCTTCAACGTCGGGCATAGGCTCATCTATCAGAGGTTCATCTTGTTTTTCAACAGCATCATCATCATCCTTCCTTGGGATAGGAGATCTTTGGCTTTCCCAAGGGAAATGTCTTCATCAAAGGTGACATCACAGCTTACTTCCACATCTCTTTGACCAGGCAAATAGATTCTATATGCCTTTGAATTTTCACTATAGTCGACAAATATTCCTTCCTTCCCAGAAGCTTCCAACTTATTCGTCTTCTCTTTAGGCACATGAAAATACACAAAACAACCAAATATTCTAAAATGAGAAACATTAGGTTTCTTACCAGTGAAGACCTCCTCAAGTGTCTTGAAATCCAATGCTTGACGCGGGCTCTTATTTCAACATACACGACAGTGTTGGCATCTTCTCCCCATAAGAACTTTGGTAGGCCCTGATCATGGAGCATGGCACAGGTGGCTTCCATGATTTTTTTATTCTTCCTTCCAGCAACACCATTCTACTCAGAAGTGTGTGAAACAATTGTCTCCCTCTTAATGCCAGCCTCTCTATAAAAGTCATTCAATTAATTTGATTCATATTCGGTTCCATTGTTAGTCCTCAATATCTTGATTTTCTTCCCTGTTTGATTTTCCACCACCACTGAAGAATAGAACCATTTGAACATTTCATCTTTCTTCTTCAAGAAATAGATCTATTTTTTGCAAGACTGGTCATCCACAAAGATTGCATAGTATAAGTATCCTCCCAACGATGTTACAGGCAACATACCAGATAGGTCAAAATCGACCAATTGAAGAATATCGATTATGTTGCTCTCACTTGAAGGGATGGTCCATTTAAATGTTTCCCAACTGAACAACCCTGACAAAAACCTTCATGGTTCATGTTAAACTCAAGCATATTTCTGACCATCTTCCTTACCCCAGGTAAGGCTTTGTAAGTGGGCGAACCTTTGGTGCCATAGCTCAGATTGAAGAGAAGTATCGCTTGCCAAAGTTCCCAAAGGATTTCCTCCAATTTGATAGAGACCATCAACCCTAAATCCAAGAGTAAATGCATATTTAGGGTTTTTTTGCCAAATACATACCTTTCCATCAATGAATGCTACCTTGAAGTCTTTATCTTCCATCACTAAAATAGGCAACCAAGTTCTTCTTCAAACTGGAGGCATACAATACATCTTGTAGATAAATTGTTTGACCTTGATTCAAGTGAAGAGTGACAATACATATCCCTTTCACAAGGTAGGTGGTGTTATCACTGCTCTGGATCTCCAAGGTTGAGGGAGAGTCTAGCTAAGGTAACCACAGACCAGTCTTTGAGCTTGGTAGCTAGCCCTACTAAGCCGAAGAGCGCTCTCTCCAAAGGGTCACAGCGAGGAGGGTTGGATAGATTAGGGTTTTAGGCTAGATGTAAAGTGCAGAGGGTTGTTTGATTTGATTTGGTTGGGTAGTCGCAAGGATGAGTGATTTAGGTTAGAGGGACTAGATCAAGGCAAATGAGATATGATTGCAAACATTCAAAGGGTCAAGGTAGGTATGAAGTTTAACACTTAAAAGGTGATTTGATGAGATGGTTTAAGACTGATGAGGAGTTAAGAAGAGCATAAGAGATGTATTCTTCCTAAACTGAGGAAAAATGGACAAAGTATGATAAATTACCCAAAACAGAGCATGAGAAAGCATGTATTCTGCCCATCAACTTGAAAATTACCATATAACAGACATGAAATGGTTTATGAATTGATAAAACATTCATACAAATGATCACAAAGAAAAAACAATGCTAAACATTCATACCACATGTATCCCAGAAAAATAGCTGCAACTCATCTATTGAAAATTGCCAAAATCTGATACAATAGTCTTTGATCACTAGTATAGCATCCCTACTGAATCCAACCTGTAAAATGACTAAGAAAATACATAATATAGACCTAAAACCAACTCATCCTAGGCTCAAGAGTCGAATCCATGAGAGGAGGAGCAATTGCTAGAAAGGCTAAACTGTTAGCTGGAGTGTAGGGTGGTCAAAGTGACTCATCCCTCACTCTAGCAAATTGATTTATTACATGCCACATAGGCCATTTAACTGATGTATCTACCCTAGATAAAAGTAAAAACATAATAATTACATCGTCTAGATCAATTACATAAGTCAAACTTGAATTTCCCATAGGTAAAAATCAACTTGGAGTGAAACAGTGAAAATTGCAAAAGACTGTCAAACGCATAGCGACCTGGTCAAACGCGCAGCGCCAATTTCAAATGCACAATGACCTCTTTAAGTTGACTTTTGACTACCTTCTTGATGTCCACATCTAGCCTAGGATAGCTCATTGTAAAGCTTATCCTATCTAGTTTCCAAAACATCCCTTGGTTTTCAAAATGGGCTTGATTTTCCCCTCCAAAATTGCAATCTCCTAAGACTACTCAAACGCACAGTCACCAGGCCAAAAAAGATGCAGAAAGGTGATTTTTTGCTAGTTTTGACCCTTTTGGCTTACCAGTTTTGCTCCAAATGCTTAGCAAAAGTATAGGGTGCATGTCCTCATCATTTTGAATCCAAAAATGCTGACCATTTGCTCATTGGATGCTCCAAAAAAGAGCGCAACATCCAAGGTGTTGCGTGTTTGACCATGCTGACTGTGCCAAAATTTCCCAAAAAACATAGTGAAACATATCTTGCCAAAATTGTTCAACAATGGTCAAAATTGGTGGGTTGATAGCTGGCTATATGTTTGAGGCATGGAGTGATGCCTCGACAAGGATATCCAACCTCTTTTTGTCCTCTTGCTTGGTCAAGACCTCAATTTTTGCATGAGCTCTTTTGAGCTTGGCCCTTGCAATTTTGTCTCTCATGGCATAGTGCTTCGCCATCCTTCTTTCAATATCATTGTCCTTCTTGGCCTTGTCTAGGAGGTTCTCCAGATGACCATTCACCCTCTCAAGCCAATGTTCTTGGTTTTCATTTACCATCTTGGAAAATTGCTCATTCAAGGTGAGCTCATTGGCTAGTTCTGCCTTCCTTTTTCGTTCTTGCTCCAAAGCTCTCTTTAGGCCTCTAGTCCTTAGCCTTCTTCTTGGCACATGTCCATCAAGTGGCTCACCATACTGCCCATACGCCTCATCAAGTAAGGCCTTTGCCTTTTCAGCCTCTCTCTTTACCTTTCTGAGCTGAATCTCCACGAGCTCATGTTTGACCTCAAACTGCCTGTTTTCCTACTTATAGTAGGAAATGATCCATTTGGCCCTTTGCAAGTTGACCTCGAGCTCACCTATGAGTGCATTCTTCTCCTTGATGACTAAATTTGTGCTTTGATTGTCATCATGCTCATCCGAGTCAACTAACTGAAAATTATGCTCTATCTCATGGAGGTCTTCCTCTTGCTGCTGGATCTTTGCCTCTACAACTTTTTCCTTAGCCTTTTGTACCTGCTTTGTCGATGAAGAAGGCAAGGCCTCTCCCACAATTAGTGGGGAAAACACTTGCCTATGCACTCTCTGATACGTATGTGCCAAGGTACCTAAACGAGCCCTTTTGGGCTTGCTACTCTCACCATGATCAATATGCTCTTGCCCAGTGCCTTCATCTCTGCCAGGTGAATGAATAGGCTCATGAAATGGTGATGATGAAGATGGATGATGTCAGGACTGAGGTGGAGGAATGGGGGTGGATGGATGAGAGGATGAAGGTGCCTCTTGGCCATGTTGAACAGGTGGGACTGTGAAAATATCATTGGATATGAAAGTGTCCCATGCAATGTTAAGCTGATCAAGGCAGTGTAGGACTATCATCTTGATGAGAGAATGGTGAAATATGCTATGCATTTGATGATCATGATCTTTCCTTCGGGCAATGTATGACATCTTGTCAATATCTTGGTAAGGATAGTAGGGCAGATTGAGCATTCTGACTTTTGTAAAATGCATGAGTAATCAAATATGATAGGAATAGAACTTAGAAAACCTGCCCTCACATGTGAAGTACTTCATGATGATTTTCATCCTAGGAACATATTTGTCTAGGAGGTAAGGGAAAGGAAAAATCCTCCTTTTATTCTTGTGGATGGGTTTAAAATATGGCTCATAGTAGCAATAATCCAAATCTCCTTGTTTAAACCATTTTTCCCCAACATCTGGGATCCCAGTAGCAGTTGATATGATAGCAAAAGATATGGTAAAGGTGACACCAACAAGGGTTGCTTGGTTGTCATGGAGGTTGATGATGAACTGTCTCGTCAATTCAGAATGATGTGTCCTTTCCACCTTCTCACAAAACTCAAAACAACCCATATGTTTGAAGCTTGTGACAGGGATGGGAGATGCCATGAGCTCTCTAGTGTTGGTTGGCTCATATCTGATAATTTTTCCTCCTTTCTTATATTTCCTCCTCTGTTGTGTTTCTTCCTCACTCTGTCTTTGGTGTTCTTCTTCTACCATGATTTGTTGCTATCAAAACCCTAGGGAAATGGTTGAATGGACTATGGGTATGGGAAATGTGGAATGATGCGAGGAGAGATGAGGAGGAGGAGATGGGGATTTATGGAATGAGGGAGGTGATAGGGGATAGTAGTTAAGTGAGGGGGAATAGTGATGAAAGCTAGGAAATGTGATTTGAGATGGTGGGAAAGAGTGAGTAATTTTTCCACCAACCTAATTTGCTGAAGTAAATGATGATCAACTTGGAAACTTGGTGGCGATGGAGGGTTTCGAGGACGTTTTGGCTCCTTCTAGGTGAACGCGCAGCGACCCAGGGCAAAGGCGCACCGACCTCTACAGGAGCGCAGCGACCAGGCTAAATGCACAGCAACCCTGCTAAACGCGTCCTCTTGCTCTCTTTTGCCGAATTTCGCCTTCAAATCGCCAATTTTCTTTTACTAAGGAGTTTGAGAGTGCTAGAGTGCAAATGAAGTTTCATGGGTGTCTTGAGGGGCTTTATACTTGAATGGAATTTAATTTATGAGTTGCACACCCTCTTTCTAATGTTTCTTGTCATTTTCAAATTTTCATTGACTTTTTGACTTTTTTGCTCTTGACAGGTGGATGATGCTTTGGCAATCTTGATTTTGACTTTTGCGTGGGATAATTTTGGCAATGGACTTGAGTATGCAGCCAAAAAGTAACTTATTACATATAATAGACATAAAATTACTTAAACAAAAATAAAATTATTGCATCTGTTTGCAGTTTTAATTTATAAACTTGGAATAAAAACCCTTGTTGGAATCAAATTTAGGGCTTTCGGTAACCATGGTTACATGCTTTGGAAAGCTTTATTTAACTCAAAAAGATATTATTTGCTTGACTTTCATATTTTGCTGACCTTATGCAGTGAGATGGTGATTTATTGGACCTTGGGAAAATAAAACCTAAGTGACCTAATGGAACCTCAAATGACTGAATTTCAGGTGGATTTCACTAATATAAAATATGATGAAATGAGCTTTCATGGTCAATGGATACCCAGAAAGACACATGAAGGTGGACCAGCAAATACAAACTTTTTGAGAGGGGAAAGTGATTTTGGATTTTGGGCTACCATCAGTGAACAAATTTTTTCATGATGACCTTAGTGGAATGCAAAAAATTTCAAACGAGACTCTAATATGATATAAAAGAGAGATTTTTATCACTGGTGGCAGTATGCAAACACTAACTCTAACAGGTGGCATTATCTCCAAGTATGATGTTCAAATTAGTCTTCTTTTCAACCAAATTTGAGAGGGTCTCCTTGTACCTAGTGAACTGCCTTGAGGCTCGACCATCAATCACCCAATGATTCAACGTATCCAGAGGAGAGGTAGTAGATAGAGCAGAAATAAGATAAAACTCACTTGTTTTTCTACAACATTACTTTCATCATACCTGGTATATCTTGTCCTTTTGGGAGGTCGACCATTTCCATTTCGAGCAGCGGGAGCATTCCCCTTTCCTTTGTTGTTGAACCTGTTGATCCTTTGAGTGCCATTGCCTTTGTAATTACTATTGTTGTTGTCATTATCCCTTGGATGGTTCTTCTTGTGAGGACATTCTCTAGCATAGTGACCGAACTTGTTGCTATTGTAGCACCTTCTTTTTCTTCCTTGAATCCCTTCTTGAATCCTTGACCCCTTGGACCAACATTATTCTTCCTTTTTGTATGAGCGGAGAAGGCATTAGGTTCATTTCCATTGGAAGGCTTGTCTCTCTCCATCATCCTTGTCTCATCTTGAGTGCATCTAGCCAATAATTCATCGAAACTAGGAATCCTATCATTGTTGAGAATGGTGGTGTTAAACACATTCCATGCTCTTGAAATACCTCCAAGAGATGAGAGTGAGCTCTGTCAGGAATAACTTCTCCAAAAGATGGTAGGTCATTCTTCATTTGTGTTATTCTCATGAAATAGGATTGGATAGACTCCCCTTTATTCATCTTGATGGCCTTCAACTTGTTCTTTGTTGACACCTAATCTTAAGGATTGGGTGAATAGCTCTAATTAATATTAATGTACATAAATAACAGAGAAAACAGAGAGTCGAGAGATGAATCGAACAGTCACTCCCTACTGTATATAACAATGAACTACCTGAATGAATAATATAGAGAGTTTTTGTTTTTGTTTTGAGGAGTTATATTTTGGTCTGACATGGTATCAGAGCAGGTGCCATTTTTGGCCTTCCTTTTTTAATTCTTAACTCCTTCACTCTCTGTTTTCCATCTCTTGCGGGCTGACATCTTTTTCAGATCTCTGCAAATACTCATCGTTTGAATACTTTGCTGCTTTGTTGAATAAGTATTGTAATAGCTTCATTTTTCTTTGTTGTGGCCCATCGTTTGAAGAACAACATGTAACTGTTTATATTTTACATTCACCGTATTTCACCATCATTTGATTTATTCACCGCTACATCTTTTTTCCTATTGCTTGACGCATTTACCGAACACCACTCGGACACAGTTCCCGAGGTTTTGCGAGCTCATTCTTGACCGTTGATCTCCACCCTCAGATCCAACAACTGACGATGATATCGGGCGCATTAGTTGCACAATGGTTACCCACCCGATATGCGCACATTTTTCTCTCTCCTCCCAGTCAACCTCGACCGTAGATCTCTTGACCTCAGATCTAACGGCCCACATCAATATCGCACGGCCAACATGCTCGACTGTTTCACAGGCGATATAAGTGGTTTCTTCTCTCTCATCAAAACCACGTGTCCGTCGCTCTATGGAATCGCATGATCCCCTCTCTAAACCACTTACTAGTGATGTTTCACAATTTACTTTTGTTGTAGAGGCTATTTCTAGCCTCCTTGGTTATGCGTTTCTGTTTTGATCTGTATATCATCATCATGCATGTATTGGACAGTGCACTGGGTGCCATTTTGATATAATGGATATATTCATGAGCCTACTTTGAACATATGTTGTCTTCTATCTATATTCTAAAGCTTTGTGTTTGGAAACATGAATGAAAATCTTTAAAATTATGTTTTTTATAATAAAAAAAGTAAATATTTAATGTATTTTTTACAACAACCGAGTCATTGAAATCAAATCGGTCGATTAAATACCGAGTTGGAGTCGGAGTCAGAGTCGACCCTCGGCCATTTCCGAGTCGAAGTCGAAGTTTTAAAACATTGATCCTAAGAGCCTACAATGGAGGCTTTGACCTATGACAATTGACCCAAGCATGAAACCCATGCTTTAACAAGTCAATTTAATTAAATTTCTTTTGCTTTCTTTTGATAAATATATTTCATTATGGCTCAAGTACAATTATGAAGACTGAACCTAGTTACATTCTTCAACACTCCCTCTTAACTAGGGAAATATTCATACTTACATATATCCATGGAAGTACATGGAAGATCTCAAAACACATGATCTACGAAGAGTTTAGGCACATGTAGCGCCACTGACTAGATTCCTAACCAGGGCAACCTATCCAAGTGGGACTAAGATGGACTAAAGCCTTCAACCTCTCTAGCTACCATCAGGCTTACTTGCTAACCATCAACCCAGGGATCCAGGTGCGTCTCTGAGGTCAGAGCTCTATGACCAATGCCCCCGTCCCTACTTCGAGATCCAGACATCAAGACAAAGTGTTCGCCAGATGTCCTCCCAGGCAATGTGTCTTACACACAAAGCCTCAACACTCGCGATTATTCCAATTGATAGCAAATCCTCCCTAATCAAACAGATCGGTAACAAATCTCTCCCGATCAAACTAATCGGTAACCAGCATGTAAGACCTCCGAGAGATTTACCTATACAAACACAACCCCAATCAATAACAAACTTTCAAATGTATGTAAGTATACACAAACCTCTAGGGTCTTTCAAACAACTTGATGTTGCTTCTCAATTTATCACATTAGGACTTTTAAATGAATCTTGACAGAAGATTACTCAATCATACATCTTCCTTTCCTACTTTACATGCAACAACATATTCTATAATCAGATCCTATTTTCCTTATTTCAGCAGCCCCTCAAAATGTATTCTCTAATTTCTTCTTTCAAGGTATCTATTATGACCATAATATGCCCTCCCTCTTAACTTAAGGAGATTTCTTCTATCCAAACTCCCTCTTAACTTAGGGAGATCAACTTCTTCTTATGACATTAGGGAATCTTTCATGGCTTCCATCCTTCTTATTAAGTTCATATTATTCAAATCACTTCCTTCATCATGCTTATCATACAAACATCTTCACCATCTTGAAGATTATGTACCTGCATAACTTAGATAGCAAGTACAATCAAATCTATAGAAGCATGAAGTTAACCACATCATACAATAATGGAAGCATTAGACTTTATCCATCAAATTCCTAGACTTAGTTAGGTACATAATCAACAAGAGACTATACTTCTATATTTTCAACTTCTTGGTCGGGTTTTGTTACAAACCATAAATCATATCAACAGCTCAATCAAGATATCAATCTCATTTTATCTAGAGCCTCGATCTTTCCTTCATAGATATGAAAAACTCTTTTATGACCTATTGCGAACCCTTGAAGCAACAACTACAATTCAACAATGCATCTAACAACTTTCTGAATTCATATGTTAGATTTCTACTAGGATTTTGTGCAAGATCCTAGATGCCATACATGAACCATTAAGCTTCAACAATTAAAACCAATCACAACTCAATTTCAGATTTTAACAAACTTTCATAAATCCCAAATTCTCATACTATCATCATATATTCGAGAATTGAGCTTCTACTAAGGTTTAATTACAAAACCTTAGAATTCATTATCATCCTAGAGTATCAAACTTCGACTAGGGCTTAGTTCCAACCCTAGGACTGATGACCATCAACAATTACGTCAACACATATCTAGGATTCCACTATCATGCACAAACATAACATAACAACATATGTTAGTCAAACACATTCAGACATATAACATATTTGATTAGATGGACAAACATATACCTAGGGTTTCATTCCTAGGACATTATCTAAAATAAGGGTCTTGCTCATAAACCCTACCAAACCTTAAAGATCTAGGGTTTCAACAACAAATCCTAATTTATCAATACTTCAAAGGTTCTAGATTCCAGACATCACCATTCAACCCTAACAAGTTAGGGTTTTCATAACCATCCCAAACATGACATCATCAAAGCATCAAACATTTTCTTTAGACTTCATCAATAACCCCAAGTAGGCTAGGGTTTCACACCTTATTATCGACATACCTTAAGTTAGGGTTTTACAAAGAACCTTACAAGAATAATCAAAGATATGAGAAGGGTAGATTTATCTAATGATGAATCACCCAACCAAGAATCATTATGATTCAAGAGAGCTAGACACAATAATGTTAGTAATGTAGATTAGTTTATCAAGAATGAAGCGAAATAAAACTTATAGTTTAAGACATACCTTTGAGTTTAAAAAAACCTTATAGGGTTTCTTCTATGACAACCTTTTTAGGGTTCATTTCCTTATGAGTCAACTTGCACCCAAGAATCAAGTCACCACTCCACAAACTTCTTTGATTGAGAGATTAATATTCCATAGGAACTGATGCTCTTCTTGGAAACTGTAAACATAGTGTTAGATGACTAAAACATAAAAATAACAATACTTACTTGAATTACAAGTTGTTCCCAAAATGTTGAATGTTGTAGAGAAGGTTTCCAAGAAAGAGCTGCTACAAAACTTCATATAGACTATTCCTCACGCTGACATAAACTGCGTATTTTTGCTTATTGAATTTAGACTCTTAACATGTCTTATTGTATTTCTCGGTTGGGTTTTATGTCACTTTTTTAGGCTTATACAATATATATAGATGCATTGATTCTTGTCCTCTTCCATATTGGTCTCATCTCCTTGTAGTGATGGTATCTTTGGCCTATAATCCTTTCTATGTTCGCTCAGTCTTTAAAGATGAACTAGAAACCCTTTGTCTTTAACACAAAAGTGATCTATAGAGCTCAGATCCCTATGGTGATTTCAGACCTTGACAATCATGCATAGGAGTTTGATCTCCTTCATAGAGAGCTTGGTCTAGGGTTTCAGTTCTTAACGGTGATTCCTCTAAACACCTTCACTTGACTTGATTAGACCTATAGTTTAATCATAGAGATAAGCCCAGAATTTTGTCCTAGATACAGAGATGTGAATCAGAAATGTAAATTCTTCCAACTCGGTGTCTTGATTAGGTAACTCGGCCTAATTAGTTCCTTTTGTAGCCTTCTTCCTTCACATATTCAAGATCTTCTAGCTGCCTTAATTAACTGACCATAGCTCTGATACCATGTTGAGAAACCCAATAGGGTGGCCAGTTAATTGATTTCTCATATTGTGACATTATCTTGTGATGTTTTATTATTATTTTTCCTTCTTTCAATTTATCTTTTCTTACCATCAAGACTAATGCCAAACCACAAATAGAAAGGACATGAGATGTAGGCACGCAGCCAAGGAAAAACCTCTACGTAGGGGAAAACCCAGTCAAGTAATTCTTCCTTCTGTAGATTCAAAACAAAGACTGAGATGACCAAGATCCTCATAATCTATACTAAAGACTACTTCCATCCATCAAGTCAACCTTGACACATCATGCTTCAATTCTATGGCATCTTAATTATGCTTTAGTCTCGTGACAATTCCAAACAAACTTTAATACTTCAGTTCTGTGATAAACTTCGGTCTTGTAGAGTTAGTACACATGATCATATAATGTTCTAGTGAACTTTGGTCCTGTAATGGTAGCACACATTGTCTTGCGATATAGTTTCAGTCCTCGATCTTGTGGAGATAGCCCAAGTTTTGGTCTAGCAATGATGACAAAGACTACAATACGTTTATGCCTTGGTCCTGTGGTGACAACTCAAGCTTTGGTCCTGTGGTGACAGCCTTGACTTCAATTTGTGCTGGTGGTAGCCCAAAAACATTTCGGCCTGCATTGATACTTCAACTCCTTGAAACTTCGAGTCATTCTTCACTTCAACTTCACCAAATTCCCTCACTATAATACACTGAACTCTTCTCTGAAATTTCCAAACTTGTATCTCTGCAATCCTTGTTGAGCGAAATCTACACTCCTATATATAGTTGTTTCCCATTGTAAATGAGCAGACATGAGTCTATTTAGTGACGCCGACTTGTTGACTATTAATTTGAAGGCCGACTGCAAGGAGACTTGACGAAGGAAGATTTTGACATAACAAAGTAGACTTTGAATTTGATTTACAAATCCTAAAAGCCTACAATGGAGGCTTGACTTATGACAATTGACCCAAGCATGAAACCCATGTTTTAACAAATCAACTTAATTAAATTTCTTTGATTTCTTTTGATAAATATATTTCATTATGACTCAAGTACAATTATGAAGACTGAACCTAGTTACATTCTTCAACACCCACAGGTGGTGGGTAACACTTCAATCAACAACATGTCTGATTTTGTAAATCCATTTGGAGGTGACAACCGATTTGTCACTCGGTCTAGGAACGATTTCCCAAACCCCATTCTTCATGATGGATTGATATTCTTCTTGCATCGCCTTCTTCCATTCTTCTTGATGAGTGGCTTCTTCAAAGGTAGTTGGTTCTACAACTATTAATTTTGTCATGTATGTTGCATAACCTGAATATCTTTTCGGTCTTTTTCCTTTTCTTAAAGATCCTTTAGTTGCTCCATGTCCTTCAACATCTTCAAGTGTTGCTTTTAACCAATTTGGCCTCGTCTTCGTTTCGGGAATGAATGTAGGTTGAGTAGGCTCATCTGGTCCTTCTTCTTCTTCTTCTTCTTCTTCTTGGTTTGAAGATGCCTTGTTATGATGTTCTTCTTCTTCGAATAGTGGTACATCTTCTTCATCGGATTCGATTAGTATATCCTTGGATCTTTTGTAGGCATGCTTTTCATCAAATATAACATCCCCGCTAACTTCGATTTGTCTTCCTTCCTTGATGTAGATTCTATAAGTCTTTGATGAAAGGCTATAGGCAACGAAGATCCCTTTTATGCTTGTAGAGTCCAACTTCTTTCGCTTGTCTTTTGGAACATGGATGTATGCGGGACACCCAAAGATTCATAGATCGTCTACACTTGGTTTCTTCTTTGTGAATGCTTCTTTCGGTGTCATATTATCAAGGATTCTATGAGGACTTCTATTTTGTATATATATTGTTGTCATTGTTGCTTCTCCACAGAAATTTTGGTAGATCTTCATCAAATGTCATAGTTCTTATGCATTCTTTAATAGTTCTATTCTTTCTTTCTGCAACTCCATTCTGCTCGAGGTAGGGAGCAATGAGCTCCCTCTTCATACCCGCTTCTTTACAATATGCAATCAGCTCTTTTGAAGTATATTCCCCTCCATTGTCGGATCTCAAAGTCTTTATCTTTCTTTTGGTTCAAGTCTCAACTAGTGTTGTGATAATCGTGATCGAGAGTAAATCGGCAAGGGTCTGAAATCTTAAAAAAAAAAAAAATCGTAAAACTCTGCAAAAATTGGCAAAAGCTCAATTTTTTTAATAGCTAAAGCATCCACCACACAAAATAAATGCATTGACACATAAATATGAAAAGAGAACTAATATATAAGATATGTAACATCATGTCTAGTGCTACATCACATATAACAATGAATCATGTCATGAATACTAAGTCCTGAGTCACGATATAACCTCAAAATATCAACAAAAAATATAATAATGTATCTCATATCATGAGTCATAATATCATATACAATGAAATTAACCAAATAACTATTACAACTGATTTCCTTGCCCATCTTGCGAGAAAATGTAACAACTTTCCCTGTAGATGAAGAAGGTGGGGACTAGCAGTGGACTCTGCTATGCTCTGGAAGCTGAAGAACTAGGAGCTATAGGAGGTAGACCACGTCCTATACTAGTGATCATAGTAGGAGGTGTCACCTCCTCCTCCTTTTGCTCCTCCTCCTCCTCCTCCTCCTCTGTAGTTGCTACCCCCTCAACTACCTCCTCCTCTAACCATTCATGGGTAGACTCCATGATAGGCCTCTCGACCTCAACCCTCCATGCAGCATGGGCATCAATCCCATCCAATGAGATGGCCTCCACATCAGGTGTCTTCTCAAGTTGCTTCATCCAAAATCAAAGATTGTAGTAGACCATGTCATTAAGTTGTTGGGACTCCAACCTGTACAAAGGCCATAAATTAATGAATTATAAATAATAAATTAATAATTATAAAAAATTATTATTTAATGAATTCAAAAAGTTAATTGAAATATTTTTAACTTGGTGCACTTCTTGGTGTGTATTTTTTCAAAAACATTCCAGTTGCGCTCGCATCTGGAGGAGCTACATGTTTGGCTGAGTACTCGAATGGCAAGCCTTTGGAGATTGGATACTCTACCACCATAGCTTTTCCGCCATGCATCTACAACAACTAAGATAAACATAAGAAAAAAATTGAAATTTGAAAGTTTAAGCAAAGTATGAAGAGATAATGAAATTTGAAAATTGAAATAAACTAAAGCTTACCTGACATTTTGGTTTTCCTATATATCAAGGTTAAGTGTGCCACCTGCCATCCTATATATCTCCATTTCTTTGGAAATTTCTACAAGTTATGTTGGAGATGGCACCATCTTTTGAACACAAGTGAAGAATCCATCTATGACCTTAGCGTCAAATAAGAAACCACAGGAGTAAAAAAATGTGGGGTTCAAGTAGATCCCTGCAACATGAATGGGATGATGGAGTGTATTGTTCCATCGCTCATCAATCACTGCCCATATGAGTTGTTGTTTCTCAAGCCCCTCATCTCTCTTGTCATCAGAGCAGCTAAGAATGGATTCTTTGGCCCTATCCATGGCCTCGTAAAAGTAACCCATCGCAGGCTTGCCTCCATCAACTAATCAAAGAACCTTTACGAAAGGTTCAATGATGTTACACACCTCCTATACTCTCACCCATACACTTTCCTGGTATGAAACTAGCTTGCATATGGCCTCTCCCTTTAGTTTGCAACTATATGACAAAGCACACCACTCCTCTGAAAGGAACATTCTCTTCACATCCCACATAGAATTCAAGAGGAATTGCAGAAATATGAAGCTAGTGGTAAATTGTGTACTGACAGGGCACACCAACTCCCTTTTGTTGGCGAATGTTCTCATCAAACGGAGCACAGATACATGATTATATATGAATTTTATAATGTTTTTCGATGATTGTACAAAATAAGTTAGGATGCCCCTCCATAAGCATCCTGGTAGCAACAACATAATTTGCAGCATTGTCAGTTGTGACTTGGACAAATTGTTGTGGACCCACCTCCACAATGAACATGTCCAACAAATCACATAATAATTGTGCATCTTTGATATGTACAGATGCATCAACAGATTTCATAAACATTATTCCCTTGCGACAAATAACCAAGAAGTTAATAAGGGTTTTACCCTTTTGATTGGTCCAACCATCTAACATTACAGTGCATCCTGTGTATCCAATCTCTTAGTGCATTGAACCTTTTTATTCTGAAGAATACGCCCTCTAAAGTCATCATATGAAGGGGCTTTGTACCCCAGGCCAACAACAGCAATAGCATCAATCGCAGGCTAGAAAAATTGGTTGTTCCTGGCAACGCTGAAAGGAATATCACTCCAAAGAAGACACCTGCCCAACAACTTCTCAACTTCTTCTTTCTCCCTTTATTTAAGAGCTGACATGATAAATAGTTGCGCACCACGTGTGGTTCTAAGAACAAAAAATGATAAGGCAGCTTTGGGGTTGAGTGTAGATGTTGATGCTGAAGAAACAGTGCCACTCTCACGGTCACCTCTCAATCTCGCCACTCCACCCCCTTCCATTCGACTCCTCAAAGTTGCCTTGGTCACATTGGTTGTCTCTATTTCTTCCAATGATTTGAGGGCTCTGCGATGATTTCTAGATTTGTATTTGTGTAAGGCCTTACTTCATGTCCAGGAATTTGCCAACGTGTCCCGATTTTTTGACTGCATGTCCTGATTTCCAAGATTCGTTTAGCAGAAAAGGGACTCCCGCAAGTTAAAAAAGGCTGCATTTGCTCATTACAGTCACGTTGTTTATCATTTGGCAAACATTGTTTGAGTTGTTTGTGAGTGGAGAAGGGTTTGGAGCAAGGAGCTAAGGGAGTAGAGCATTAGGCAAAGAGATTCAAGCACCAGGTAAGTGCATTTCAGCTCCATTTTTTTGCATTTCTTATTCTATTACAGCTGTTTGTGTATGATTTTTTGTTTACAAATTTGAGCATGTTTTGTTCATTTCTTTTACAGTATTCATGGCTCAATCAAAGGCAGCAGTTAGGGGGCAAAGGAAAGGCAAGAATGTCTCCGTTGGAGATGCCCCTCCTCCCCCAATATCATCAAAGTTTGCTACAAGTAATGTTGAAAGAAAAGTACCACCTAAAGACAACACTGATAAATATCCATTGTGGAAATATGTCACAAGAGAGGATGGGACAAACACCAAGGGAAAGGGAGGAGGCAATGTGCAATGGAGATGCAACTTTTGTCACATTTCTTTCAAAAGCACATATTACCGTGTGAAAGCACATTTGTTGGCTTTACCGATTATGGGATTGGAGCTTGTAAAGCTGTTTCTTTACAAAAAAGAAAAGAATTGGAAAAAGAGTCTATTGTTGGTATCGAAAGTGTGGCTTCAAAATCAAGAAAACCCAAGAATGAAGACCCCCTTCCATTTTTGAAGAAAGCCACCACCAAATTTCCATTTGAGAGTTCTACTTCTACTAGGGGACAAGCAGCAAAAAGAAGAGCACTTAGTCCAATGGACAAGATTTTCCAAAAAGAGAGACGGGAAGAGTTTGATCTCACCATTGCCTTCTTCTATCAAAACTTCATATCATTTAATGTTGCACGCTCACCTCTATTTATTGAGATGTGCCGAGCTCTAACTCAAGGGGCTCCAGTAGGGTATGTGCCTCCTGAGTCAGAGAAACTGAGAACCACATTGTTGACAAAGGCAAAAAAAAAGGTGCAAAAAATGCTTGAGCCTATTGTAGCATCATGGCCAACATCTCGGGTTAGCATTGTTTTTTATGGATGGGCAGATCCAGCATGACACCCAATCATCAACTTCATGGTGTCTTCCTTGAGTGGTCTAGTTTTCATGAAAGCAGTGGATACACTTGGAGAGTACAAGGATACACAATTTATTGGTGAGTTATTTATTAAAGTTATTGAAGATGTAGGTGTTGATTCTTGTGTGCAAATCATTACATATAATGCACCTGTTTGCAAGGCTGTTGGCATGATTGTGGAAGCTATTTCTTTACAAAAGAGAAAAGAATTGGAAAAGGAGTCCATTGTTGGTATGGAAAATGTGGCATCAAAATCAAGAAAACCCAAGAATGAAGACCCCCTTCCATTTTTGAGGAAAGCCACCACCAAATTTCCATTTGAGAGTTCTACTTCTACTGAGGGACAAGCAACAAAAAGAAGAGCCCTTGGTCCAATGGACAAGATTTTCCAAAAAGAGAGACAAGAAGAGCTTGATCTCACCATTGCCTTCTTCTTCTATCAAAACTTCATATCAATTAATGTTGCATGCTCACCTCTATTTATTGAGATGTGCCAAACTCTAACTCAAGGGGCTCCAGCAGGGTATGTGCCTCCTAGGTCAGAGAAGCTGAGAACCACATTATTGACGAAGTCAAAAAAAGAAGTGCAAAAAATACTTGAGCCTATTGTAGCATCATGGCCAACATCTGGGGGTAGCATTGTTTTCGATGGATGGACAGATCCAGCACGACACCCAATCATCAACTTCATGGTGTCTTCCTTGAGTGGTCCAGTTTTCATGAAAGCAGCGGATACACTTGGAGAATACAAGGATGCAGAATTTATTGGTGAGTTATTTATTAAAATTATTGAAGATATAGGTGTTGATTCTTGTGTGCAAACCATTACAGATAATGCACCTGTTTGCAAGGCTGCTGGCATGATTGTGGAAGCTAAATATCCACAAGTGTTTTGGACACACCTTGCATTGTCCATTCATTGAACTTAACACTGAAATCCATTGCTGCTGATATGCTTTGGATTGGAAGGATTATTGAGGATGCAAGACATATCCGTAACTTTATGCAAAATCATACAAATGCCATCACTATCTACGAGGAGTACACCAATCTATCATTGTTGAAGATTGTTGATACACGGTTTGCCTCTTCATTCATGATGTTGAAGAGGTTGAGGGAGGTCAAGACCACTCTTGGGTCCATGGTTATTTCTGAGTTTGGTCTTTTGGAGAAAGACAGATCAGGTACCCTCTAAAAGAATGAAGGACAGAGTGCTAGATGATGCTTGGTGGGAGAGGGTAGATCTAATTATTCGGATCATGGACCCTATCATTTCTTTGCTTCGATTTGCAAATACAGACAAACCCCTCCTAGGAGAGGTTTATGAGGGATGGGATTTCATGATTGAATCTGTGAGGAGCATTATTCTACAGAGTGAGTGCCCCGAGTATGAGACATCACCAGAGGCCTTCTGTGATACTACACAGAATATTCTTGTCAGCAGATGGGACAAGAATTGTACACCTTTACATTGTTTGGCTCACTCATTGAACTCCAAATACTACAACCATGAGTAGCTGAATGGTGGACCTTCCCGCAGATTCCCTCCTCACATGGATGGTGAAATCTCACAGGGGAGGAAAGAGGCATTCAAGCGGATTTTTCAGGATACTGCATTTCTTGATGAGGTGGAGGATGCCTTTGCAGATTTGTCCACTGGCAGTGGTCGATTTGGAGGTTATGATGTGATTAGAGACACGAGAGCTAAGAAGCCTTATTCTTAGCGGGCAAATCATGGAGCAACAAGCCCTCCTCTTCAACAATTAGCCATGAGGCTCCTCTCTCAAGTGACTTCATCCTCTTGTTGCAAGAGGAATTGGAGCACATATGGGAATTTGTATAGTGTTAAGAAGAGCAAGCTTGAGCAGTTTAGGGCAGAGACAATGGTGTATGTGCACACCAACCTTCGTCTTATTTACAGGCAGAGGGAAGAGTGGTTGAGGGGAAAGAAAAAGATGTGGGATGTCTTTCCTAATGATATGGATCTGGACCCCAGTGTTGAGTTGGCATTGGCCAACATGGATCTCAATGATCCAGTGCTAGAGCCTGTTAGATTTGATAACTTAGAGGGGTCATCCTCCACACCAGCAGATGCAGAGGCGACTATGGATACAGGGGAGGAGGAGGATGCAAAGGAGAGCAGTGGGGACCATAACGATGAGGACATTGATGCTGATTCTGATGTTGATGATGAGGATTGATGCCTTGAGGCTTGTATACTAGTTGTTTTATATTTTATATTTCTATTTGCCATTGGCATTGCACCAACACTACCTATGTAACACATTTTGATTTGATGACTTAATGAGAAAACTACAATTGTCAGTGTGTTTATCTTACTATCTTGTAGTTGTAAGTTGTTTTTCAGTTATGAATTATGAATCATGATTTAAATTTTTAATAGATTTATCATTTATGTGACCAGTACCACTGACATTTATTTGAATTTTGTATGCACTCTGCATGCTAATAGCTATAGATGAAGATTTATGTTTGAAATCAATAAATTTGTATCATTAATTAAAATTTGTGTAAGAAATATGATAATATCTAATTTTTAATATATATATATATTATATATATATATATATATATATATAAAATAAATATAGAATGAATCCAAGTGTCCCGTTCGGGGGTCAGCCGTGTCGAATACCGACACCACAAATCTCGAATCCTACCTTGTCCCGAACCCGTGTCCAGGTGACTTAGAATGATACCTTATATGGGGAAATTCCCCTCATATTTATATGTGATTCACATCATAAGGTAGCCAATTCTCATGGTCTAAATTGTGCTTCATATCTCATCCATTCTCTCTCTTTTGAATTAGGCTGAAATTAATGCTGATGTAATCTCTTGAACCAATGAGGTGTGTCCTCGGAGACTCCCGATGGCTCTGAAGCCTTATCATTTCCAAGAGCCACTAATTTAAATGCTTTCCTTCCTAATTCATTCTCCTTTATTTTGGTTTGGTCAATTACCATGGTCTAGGTTGACTCTTTTCATGGCCTGAATCAAATCATCAACTTTGGTGAGTAATCTGTGACTAATTCACTTCCACTCATCTTCAATCTATATAATTGATTACTCAAGTAAAAGACCCTGGTTCCATTTGAAGTCTTGTATGGGGACTTCTATGTGTTCCACACATCCCCCATTATATCTGCATTTGGGATGCGTCTGGGTGCATGAAATGGCGTCATATAACAGCACAATTGCCAACGCTTCCCCGAGATTCCTTTCAATCGTCTCTTGTTCTTTCACCGCTTTTTTTGAGTTGTGATTCTTTTGCACTAGCCATATACCATGGTCTTATAGAGAGGATATTGTTGCTTTTAAAATTCCGTATTCTGTTATTTTTGTCATTGGTCATACATACATTGAGAAATTTAATTTTGATGACTTCCTACTATTACGAAATATTCTTTTAATAGAACCAGAAAAGTCGTTGAAAAATTTGTCTAGGAACCATGTTTAAAGAAAATATCCATGGGCACTAAAAAGCGCTATTGGAAAGATCAATTTAACTTTAAAAGAAAATGGCAAATTAAAAAGTTTCACTTCAATATTCCCTTTTTATATACGACTTAAACTTTAAAAAATTATTCTCTTACTATCTCCTGCACACTGATTTGTTAAGGGCATCAAAGGCACTGAAAAGCAGTGGCCATGGAATTTCCCTAAAATTTATTTCTGACTTCAAACAACTACTTTACATAATGACATCTTGATTGTTAACCTAATTTCACCTATGATCTGCACTTTTTTGGCTGAACAAGGTGATTTTTCTTTCTAAATCAGTGTTTGACTGCTTCAAAAATTCCTTAAAAGGCAATGTTCCGCTGTTCTCATAAACTCCTTAAAAGTCATGGGCAAGAACAGCGGAAAAGGCAATGTTCCACTGTCGGCTGGGATTTTTTTATAAAGCAGTGATGTGAATGAAAATAGAACCAGTGTAGATCCATCTTAACCCAGGATATATCAAGCTCTGAGAGGGATTAAATCTGTGGAAGTGCAATCTAAATTTTTTCACTCTAAAAGAGGTTTGCACATCCATATATTTGATCCCTCTCAGGACTTGATAGGTCCAGGTTAAGATGGTTCTATATTGGTGGAACATTTTCAGCCTTCAAGGATGCAACAAAAAGGTCATTTAAAGCAATGTCTTTGCTTCTCTCTACATATTTGCTAGCAACACAATTGATATTTGATAAGACAAATTATATTTTGTTTTTCTCCATGCCCTTTGTAATGTCCTACTTTTACATGGTATAAACATATGCCTTTTTGATTTTGATTGCTGCCTTTCTCAAATCTTTATTTATTTTTGATAGTTTTGTACTTGCTTTGCATTGGGCCTTTTGAATTTGGCTAAATGTTCTATTTCTTTTGGTAAATAAAGAAAAATATCTAAACTACCTATACAATATGGCTACATTTACAGAGCAGGATTGGATCAGTAACAATGTGATTGGACTGTACAGGGTATGGGCCTTCCATACTAGGAACATGCTTATAAATTTTTGCCATAAGGTGCCAAGTTTTGTAGATTGACAAAAGATACCAAAAATAAAAAAACCATAAAGAGAAGATCTAGGTGAAGAAGACCAAAACGGCACTTAATTAGACTCATCACCATTCAGATAACAAAACCGGAGGTATGTATATCCTCCACATATCAGGTCCACAACTAACTAGATTATGAAACCTAAATATGGAGAATTTCCAGCATGTCACAAACAGCTCAAGTGTTTCCATAATAGAGCCCAACATATCAACAACGAGTTTGAAGAAAAAGGCATAAAGTAAACATGTACGAGCATGCCTAGTCTAACAATGAATGGCTTCTGAGATATATCTCCCACTGTACTGTGCTGCTGCTTGTCCAGGCCCCAGGGTTATCTTGATCCTCGGGATATCCATCTTGATCTCCTCGTCCTGTTTGAGTTTCTTAAGGATTTCACTCATGTTCTTCTCCATACTGCTACGACCAGTGCCCTCTTCATTGGCATCCTCAATGACTATAGCTATGAATTCCTTAATGTTCCAGAAAAGGGATGGAAATCTGAGCAAAGAGTTTTCCTCCCTCTATGTATGGACCTTGTTCTTGGGGGGGGGGGGGGGGGGTGTTGAGGATGAACTCATATTCTTCATTCCAGGATATAATCTGAGCTCTATGTCTACCTTCTATGGTCATTACATTCTCCACAACAGTGCTTGAAAACTTGGAAATAAACTTCTTCTCACTGCTAGCACTAGACTCCTTGGTTTTACTGAGAAAGGGGAGCATAACAAGATTACCTTTCAATCTGTTTGATCTCCTCACATGTTCGTCTTTGTAGCTTGACTGCACAAGGTAGCAAGGTCTTCCCAGTGTTTCCTAGGTTTGGGCTCTGATACATTGTCACCTTCCAAGGCAGGCTTCTCCTTCTCCCCATCATTGCCCACCTCACTGGTTGAAGTCCCAATATTTCCATATGTAGCAAACCCCTTTCCTTGGTGCTAGAATTGTTGAGATCCAATGACCAGGAGGAGTTCACCAGCTTTCCAAAAGAGAGATTGGAGCATCATTTTCAGTGACAATGAGACTCATGCTTATTATCAAGTGCAGCCCCCTGAATCAACTCCAGTTTGTCCCATCTTAGCATACCTTCCTATCATCATCAAGCTGACTAGTAGGGTTCTACAAGATTTGGAAATGGGAGCAAACAGGATGTTGAGTGGAAGGAGAGCTTCTCTCTCTGTCCTCCATTCCATCCCCTTCTCTCCCAACATACAAACTATCAATTTCACCTTCCTCCACTTGTTGACAGATGACACCCCACCCTGGACATTGGCCCAGTGTTCTGTTGAGTGCAAGGTTGTTTTTATTTAAATTTTGATGAAAATGCACTGTGTAAAGTGGTGTTGAAAGAGTCGGCGTTGGCAAAAAATTGACGAGGGTCTTGAAAATGAAGTTTTGGCAACACTGGCAAAAAAATCGGCAAACTGCAACAAACATTAAAAAATGCAAAATATATTCATTTTTTTCAGATTTTTAAACATATAAAGCAACAACAACATGAAATAAACACATTGGCACATAATTATGAAAAAACACTGATATATATGATTTAGTGGATGTCAAATAAAAATGATACATCAAAGGCGATACCAGATCCTGCTGATCCCTGATAATTGTCCAATCAAGGACTCAAATGTGGAGAACCAATACAAAATAACATCACATATATAAATGTATCTCATCATCATGAGTTAAATGTAGCAAAAAAACAAAACTAACAGCTAGCTATCTGAGTACAATGCCCTCTCCCCCTTTTATGGGAAAAGATGATGGGTTGTTTTCCAGGCTTGCCTGTAGCTGTAGAAGGCCCTGGCTTTGCACCTAATGTCAAACAATGACTGCTGGATACAGAACTATGCTCTCCTATATGTGTAGAAGATGGTGCTGATGTTCCCACATTCTCCTCCTCCTCCTGTTACTGCTCCTACCCCAAGTCATCCTCCTCTTGCTGCCCATGTACTAATGGTTTCTCCTCTAACCATGCAGGTGACCCTCCATGATGGGTACCTCAGACTCCACCCTCCATTTAGACAATACATCAATATTGTCTAAGGAAACAACATCCACATCCACATCCACATCCACATCTAGTGGTTTCCCTATTTGCTTCACCCATAGTCAGAGATTGTAATAGATATACACCAAGTCATTAAGGTGTCAGAACTCCAACCTATAAGAGTGTCATAAAAAAATTAATGAGTCTTGACACTTGAGGGTCATAAATTACAACAAATTTAATTGCTTAGTTGAAGTTCAAAGCTATAACTTGTTGCGCTTCTTTGAGTGTATTTTATCAAATACACTCCAATTGTGTTCACACCGCGAAGTGCTACAGGTCTTACGACTTTTATTGAGGATTCTGATGGCCAATTTCTGCAATTTTGGTGCCCTTGCACGATAGCTTAGCCACCAAGCATCTACAACAAAATAAAGAAAAGTTAAAATATAAATAAGATTTCAGATAAAACATAATTGAATTTAAAAAATCTAGAATTCTGAATTAGTAAATTCTAATGAGTCATGACTTGTCATTTACATGGCATGAAGATGGTCCTTTCATGAATAACATCATCAAGGCCAAATAGTCCAACACCATCTCGATACATCTCTATCTCGCAATTGATTTTGTTGTAAAGCTCGGGATCAGGTACCATCCTATGAATACAGGTATGGAGCCCTTCCATCTCCTCACAATCAAATCAAAGTTGCATTTGTAGGAAAATGCGGGGTTGAGGAAAAGTGTTGCTGCATGAATGGGTTGACGAAGCATCCCTGTCCACCAACTATCAATCACATCCCATAAGATCATATGTCAATTAAACCCAACAAAACCCTTTTCTACATAATAAGCATGAATGGTCTCTTTGGCCCTATCCATGGCCTCATACAAATAAGCCATTGCAGGCTTATCCCCATCTACCAATCTTAGAACCTTTAATATAGGTTCATTAACTGAGCACACTTCTTCTACTCCTTGCCCAAAGGAGTTTATGTACACCAATTTTGCAACGGCTCTCCCATCTTGTCTCCTGTTGTATCTACAATCACAACACTCATAAAAAACAAACATTTGCTTCAACTCAAACTGACATTGAAGAAAAGATTGAATAGTAATGAAGTTAGTGACAAAACGTGTGATTGTAGGACGTCACAACTTGCTATTTTTGGTGCATCTCCTCATGAGGCTAAGAACAAAAGCATGCTTATAAACTTATATGTGAACTTGTGGATGCTCTTAGCCATAGCAATCACCTCCTTGATGAAGGAGAGTTTCTCCATATCCTCGAGCATCAAATCGATACAATGTGCCTGTCCATAAGCATCTTGCTAACATCCACATAATTAGTTGCATTATCTGTTATGACTTGTGCTACATTTTACACACCAATCTCTTGGACGAACCCATCTAACGACTCACATATCAATGCCGCATCTTTTACATGTGCTGATGGATCCACTGATTTAATAAACATGGTACCTTTAGGACATTGTAGCAAGAAATTTAGAAGGGTCATACCCTTCCTATCTACCCTTCCTATTTGTCTGACCATTAGACATCATTGTGCGTCCAAAGACATCCCATGACTGCTTCAACTCCGCCAATCTAGAGTTGATGTCCTTTTTCTCTTGAAGTATTGGCCCCTACAACTCCTCATATGGAGCACTTTTGTACCCTGGGCGCACAACAACAATAGCATCATGCATTGCCTGCCAAAATAGATTGTTTTTGGTGATGTTGAGAGGTAAGTCACTTAAGTAAAGACACCTCCCCATAACTCTGTTTGCTTCTTGCTTCTCCTTTTTTTTTAATTACTGACTTTATTGAAGGTTATGCTCCATGTCTGGTTCGTGGAAGAAAAAATGATGACCTCCCAGTAACATCGAGAGGTGAAGGTGTGGAGCCCCTCCCACTACCCTCAAACTCAGTCTCAGAAGCAGATAGCCCTGAAGATCTGCCTGCATGTTTGGCCTTGTTTGTAGCTGCTTCTTCTTTCTTTGTCTTTTGCCTCAATTGCTTCATATGCAGCTCTTATAAGCTCTAGGCTAGATTTATTACAAAGCCCAACATCATGTACGGGGATTCTATTCAAATGGTATTTTAATTGGGATACCCCTCCCATCATCCTGGCCCCACACAATTTGCAACTTAGTATTTGCTGATTTGTCCCACCATCAGGGTCCCCATACTGCCAAAATGGATCCAAGGGCTTTAGCATATTTGTAGTGGGAGTGTTTAATGGACAACTTCAAAATTGAGTCCTAGGGCACAAAAAAGACAAAAAAATGGCATTAAACCCCCAATACACAAAAAATAAGAGCCTCTTCATTTAGATAAATCAAAATTTTACTACATTATTTGCATTGAAAAATGGCAATATGAGGCTGCATAAGAAAGTTAAAAACAAAAATGAAGCCAAATATGGAGAAAACCCTTTCATTGGTTCATTGCCATGAAAATCATAGCAAATGACAAAAAAACAAAGAAGGAAAATGTTGATAGTCCAAGAGGCAAGCAAGCATATGCTTAAAATTTAAATCTATGAAAAAAGTCATTAACATGGGGGTATTTAAGAACATACCCGTGAATGGAAGAAATGAAGTTTGTATGATTGATCTTGAATCTTTGATAGACAAATTTTTTTTTTGGTTGGTGATGATAATCGCTGTTTGATCTTTAATCCCTCCTTGAATATCACCACTTCTTTTCCTTCTCCAAGACCAACAAAGCAAAATGACCACAAAAAACTCAAAAATTGCTTTTGAAACTTGTGGACCCGCGCACATGGTGATTTTTTGGGTTGTGGTGTG
>APFE030419606.1:29662-51443 GCA_000404065.3 Pinus taeda | reverse complement strand
CATCTTGGACATTAGCTTGGAACCTATGCCTCTAGTATGTTTTTCAAAAGAACCAATACAAGCATTCTTAGAAGAATTTGAAGACAAATTGGAATGGTTTACCTCGTCTTCAAGCTGATACTTGATTAAGGCTTCTTTGGAAACAAATAGCTATGACTCCAATTCATGCATCCTTTTCAGGGTCATTTTTGCAATATGAAATTGCATCTCCATTTCCTGCAATTTGTCAGAAAGAATCTGCTTCTCTTCCTTGATGGAATTCAGCTGCTCTCTAAGTATGCTGCTCTTCCATCTATCCTCATACATTTCTCTCACCTTGGCCATCATGATGAACAAGTCTTGCTTCATGTCTGCATCAAAGAGTCTTGTGATGAAGAAAGAAGAGTTTGAGGACTCACTTGTAGAAGTTTTCATTATGCCAATAAACAAAAGAACTTCAAACAAGGTTAATAAAGAGCTTATTCAACAACCTTTTGCAACAAACCTCTTGCGCTTTAAGGACTTCCTTGAGGTCCTTTGGGATAGAAGAATGCCTTTAGCCCTTCTTCCTATTTGTCCTTCCTAGACTAAGCTATCAATAGTTTTTCCTTCACCTCTACATACTTAGAAAATAGTCAGTCTGCAAAACAAGCATACAATCAACCTCTTGCTGTTCAAACACCTTTTAGACAAGCAATCTTTGCTTTGTCAATCAAGCATTCTGATAATACCTTATTTAAAGGTGGGGTTAACCAAACTTAGGATCTGACACCACCTGACTTGAAAATGGGGCATTTAGGCTTCTTGTCTAACTTACAAGAACCTCTCCCACTTCCAAATCTTTAAATATTCCCAAGTCTTATTGATTAACCAATGTGGAATTGATAATATGCTTGACAATATAATGTATGATTATGTTTGTTTTAAACTGATTATATGCTTTAAAATCTATTGTCTATGCTGTAAGTTGATGTGATTAAACTTATATATAAATGCATATAATAGTAAATAATGCAACAATAAACAACCACACAGAAACAACAATTTAATTTGGAGTTCACCCACAACTCTTGGGCTACATCTCCGTGAGCTCTAGTCAACTCAACTAGGCTCTCCGAGATTATGGTATAAGTCCTTTTTACAAGCTCTTGGCTCAACTCCTACTTTTTTACACCGAAACAGTGGGTTCAGAGACCATTTTATCCCCTTCCTCTTGAAGTTGTGGCTCTTGGCTCTTGGTTTTGGCTCTTGCCTCTGACTCTTGTTCTTCAGCTCTGGCTCTGGCTCTTGTTCTTTGGCTCTGGCTCCTTTATGTTCTCTATCAGTTTACATGTCTCTTGGATTTTCTCTTGACTTCCAAGTGATTCCCTCGACTTCTCATTTTGCTTCTGCAAAACCTCCTTCGCCTTAGCTTCCTGCTTTGGCTTCACTTTCAACAACAAAACCCCAACAACCAACAACCTCCTCTGTCTTTAACATTCATGGCTTTTTAAGCCAATTGGCGTTGTCTATTTGTTTTCCCTTTCGGGCTCTCTGTCTTCTAGCCTTGGCTCGCTCAAATCTCCTCTCTGAGCATTAACAATCATTGCTAAATGCCCTTAGGGATGGTGGCCACCTATTTTGTAACAGAATGGACCATTGACGCTTGAAATCCCTAGAAACAACTGTTCCTTGTTTACAATGAGAAACGATGTAAAACACGGGAAAAATCACCAAATCTCTGTTTATTGGACTTCAAATCTTCATAAATGTGCAATATATACTTATCGGGTCCGCCTAAAATCGCTTATCGCATGTCGCCACTGCCTTGTTCCATGGCATTCCCTTTGCATTTTAAAAATACATTAAAACATGGAAAAATCCCGTAAATGGCTTTAGACAGATTTGAATTAATATGCATTTGTATTTCAAAACCCCTTCGGGTCCAGATTCATTACATCAATGCAATCCCTTCGCTTTTCGTTTATTAAACGAAATATGCGAAAATACATAGAAAAATGCCATTCCGCGGATTTTAGAATATATCAACTATTGCCTATAGCCCTGTCGGGTCTGGCCATCACATCACATCTATATATATATATATATATAACGTATATCCCCACTCCTCTGGGTGGCTCCAATGTGATATTGCAATGCGACTTGTCGCAATCGCATATCACATAAACCCCAAGCCATTTGGTAAGCGCTTCGTTGTTATCACCGATTGCGATATCGTGGTCACAACAATCATATAACATGTTCTGATATCATCCACTTGCCACCGCAGATTACGATTTGCTAATCGGATCTCGACTGTTGATCAGCCAGATCCGACGGCTCCTTTTCATTGCTTTGTGGACCGCTAATAAGCCCGTTTTTCAATGTTTTCTCTATGGTTTTGCCTCTCGATAGTGTAATCTGATATTTCCAAAAATTCTCCTTTTGCGATGGTTTTTTTTGGATTTTTAGAAGCTTTGAAGACTTAGAGGGTTTTTAGGACCCATTCTTAGGGGATTTTGCCTCTTTTTCCAAAGGAAAAAGGGCAACTTCATTTTGTTATAACTTCTACATCCTAAGTCAGTTTTTGCCCATTCAAGTTGCAGTGGATTCAGAGTGAGATGATCTCTGAAATGGGGCTAGTTCCAGGAACTTCCTTGGATTTTAATTGTCCTCAATGAGGAACACTTAGACTCAGGAGTCTATCCATATTCCATTTTGGATCATAGCTTCCCACTAAAAGAACTTTTGGTCTCCAAAAGACTGATATACTGATCTGAACAGTAAAGGAGAGTGAATCACTCTCTTCTTTCAGCCTCCCTACACTTGCCTTTGCATAGTTCCTTTGAACCAAAGTTTTTGACCACTTCCCTTCTTGGATGGGTTAGTCTTTCCAGGAAGAACTGTCTTCCTCCTTGCCTTCCTGCAAAACTCCTATTGAAATGGTTATAGATGGTAGTTTTGAGGTTCTCTACCTTGATCATTGATCCAAGGTGGCTCAAACAAATGTGAAGTACATCTGCTCCACTAAAAACTTTCAATTGTACATCTGCTCCTGCTCAACATCTCCATTCACCTACTTGGTAAAATCCTGCAACTTGCATCTCATCAACAAAGAAATGCAAATAGATGCATCAATGGACATGCAATCTTAATTGGATAAGAACTTTAACTGTTTCTTACCAATCCCTTTCGAAGGCACTATCCCTGCCTGCACATCAACATCAATATGTGAATCGTTCTGAGACACATCACTCATGGAATCTTCCTTTCTGTTTATGCTATCTTCTCTTTCCACCCTCTTCAGCTTTGGTGGAAGCATTTTTGGATTCAGTGTCCAATATTTTGCAGCAAGATGTCCTTGCTTATGGCAGCAAGTGCACTGCATGTGCATCCTCTTGACAACATGGTTTGCCTTGTCTAATGGACCTTTGGCTTCTTTCTTCTTTTCCTTCAAAAGTTTCTTGTATGTGGCCATTCTCTTCCAACATCTAGAAACATTATGGTTATCCAAAACACACCCAAAAAAAAAAAAAAAGAAAAAAAAAAAAACCCCAAAAAAATGGGGTTAAACTATTTCCCATACGTTATGTGGAAGTTTACCATGCTTATTGGCAAAATTACAAGGAATAGTGCTTATACCAATTTAATACCTACCTCTTTCACCTTTAATTGCTTCCATGAGGAGGTGAAGCAAATGAAAGAAGTGGCTCCTTTGGAACACCATCAATTCTTCAGGCGTGTCAGAGTTTCCACAACTCCTTTGGTTTCAAGCGTGTGCCTTTGAACACACTGCATCTTGCAAGTGGATGTTTCAAGCTATTGCCATTCCTCTTGAATACAAACTTCACACTCTGCAATGCAACCCTTCTTGGAAGCCTGTTTCAATGGCCTTCATGCAGCCTTAGATGCTCTCCATAAGATTGTCCATAGCCAAGACCCAAATATACTTAGGCCCTTTAATTCTACCATTATTGGTTAAATACCTTGTGCATGCCTTTCCCAAAGCCTTTCCTTCATAGCCCATCTTGGACATTAGCTTGGAACCTATGCCTCTAGTATGTTTTTCAAAAGAACCAATACAAGCATTCTTAGAAGAATTTGAAGACAAATTGGAATGGTTTACCTCATCTTCAAGCTGATACTTGATTAAGGCTTCTTTGGCAACAAAGAGCTATGACTCCAATTCATGCATCCCTTTCAGGGTCATTTTTGCAATATGAAATTGCATCTCCATTTCCTGCAATTTGTTAGAAAGAATCTGCTTCTCTTCCTTGATGGAATTAAGTTGCCCTCTAAGTATGCTGCTCTTCCATCTATCCTCATACATTTCTCTCACCTTGGCCATCATGATGAACAAGTCGTGCTTCATGTCTGCATCAAAGAGTCTTGTGATGAAGAAAGAAGAGTTCTAGGACTCACTTGTGGAAGTTTTCATTATGCCAATAAACAAAAGAACTTCAAACAAGGTTAATAAAGAGCTTATTCAACAACCTTTTGCAACAAACCTCTTGCGCTTTAAGGACTGCCTTGAGGTCCTTTGGGATAGAAGAATGCCTTTAGCCCTTCTTCCTATTTGTCCTTCCTAGACTAAGCTATCAATAGCTTCTCCTTCACCTCTACATACTTAGAAAATAGTCAGTCTGCAAAACAAGCATACAATCAGCCTCTTGCTGTTCAAACACCTTTCAGACAAGCAATCTTTGCTTTGTCAATCAAGCATTCTGATAATACCTTATTTAAAGGTGGGGTTAACCAAACTTAGGCTCTGACACCACCTTACTTGAAAATGGGGCATTTAGGCTTCTTGTCTAACTTACAAGAACCTCTCCCACTTCCAAATCTTTAAATATTCCCAAGTCTTATTGATTAACCAATGTGGAATTGATAATATGCTTGATAATATAATGTATGATTATGTTTGTTTTAAACTGATTATATGCTTTAAAATCTATTGTCTATGCTGTAAGTTGATGTGATTAAACTTATATATAAATGCATATAATAGTAAATAATGAAACAATAAACAACCACACAGAAACAACAATTTAATTTGGAGTTTACCCACAACTCTTGGGCTACATCTCCATGAGCTCTAGTCAACTCAACTAGGCTCTCCGAGATTATGGTATAAGTCCTTTTTACAAGCTCTTGGCTCAACTCCTACTGTTTTACACCGAAAAAGTGGGTTCAGACACCATTTTATCCCCTTCCTCTTGAAGTTGTGGCTCTTGGCTCTGACTCTTGTTCTTCGGCTCTGGCTCTGGCTCTTGTTCTTTGGCTCTGGCTCCTTTATGTTCTCTATCAGTTTACATGTCTCTTGGCTTTTCTCTTGACTTCCAAGTGATTCCCTCGACTTCTCTTTTTGCTTCTGCAAAACCTCCTTTGCCTTAGCTTCCTGCTTTGGCTTCACTTTCAACAACAAAACCCCAACAACCAACAACCTCCTCTGTCTTTAACATTCATGGCTTTTTAAGCCAATTGGCGTTGTTTGTTGTTTTCCCTTTTGGGCTCTCTGTCTTCTAGCCTTGGCCCGCTCAAATCTCCTCTCTGAACATTAACAATCATTGCTAAATGCCCTTAGGGATGGTGGCCACCTATTTTGTAACATAATGGACCATTGACGCTTGAAATCCCTAGAAACAACTGTTCCTTGTTTACAATGAGAAACGATGTAAAACACGGGAAAAATCACCAAATATCTGTTTATTGGACTTCAAATCTTCATAAATGTGCAATATATACTTATTGGGTCCGCCTAAAATCGCTTATCGCATGTCGCCACTGCCTTGTTCCATGGCATCCCCTTTGCATTTTAAAAATACATTAAAACATGGAAAAATCCCGTAAATGGCTTTAGACAGATTTGAATTAATATGCATTTGTATTTCAAAACCCCTTCGGGTCCAGATTCATTACATCAATGCAATCCCTTCGCTTTTCGTTTATTAAACGAAATATGCGAAAATACATAGAAAAATGCCATTCCGCGGATTTTAGAATATATCAACTATTGCCTATAGCCCTGTCGGGTCTGGCCATCACATCACATCTATATATATATATATATATAACGTATATCCCCACTCCTCTGGGTGGCTCCAATGTGATATTGCAATGCGACTTGTCGCAATCGCATATCACATAAACCCCAAGCCATTTGGTAAGCGCTTCGTTGTTATCACCGATTGCGATATCGTGGTCACAACAATCATATAACATGTTCTGATATCATCCACTTGCCACCGCAGATTACGATTTGCTAATCGGATCTCGACTGTTGATCAGCCAGATCCGACGGCTCCTTTTCATTGCTTTGTGGACCGCTAATAAGCCCGTTTTTCAATGTTTTCTCTATGGTTTTGCCTCTCGATAGTGTAATCTGATATTTCCAAAAATTCTCCTTTTGCGATGGTTTTTTTTGGATTTTTAGAAGCTTTGAAGACTTAGAGGGTTTTTAGGACCCATTCTTAGGGGATTTTGCCTCTTTTTCCAAAGGAAAAAGGGCAACTTCATTTTGTTATAACTTCTACATCCTAAGTCAGTTTTTGCCCATTCAAGTTGCAGTGGATTCAGAGTGAGATGATCTCTGAAATGGGGCTAGTTCCAGGAACTTCGTTGGATTTTAATTGTCCTCAATGAGGAACACTTAGACTCAGGAGTCTATCCATATTCCATTTTGGATCACAACTTCCCACTAAAAGAAATTTTGGTCTCCAAAAGACTGATATACTGATCTGAATAGTAAAGGAGAGTGAATCACCCTCTTCTTTCAGCCTCCCTACACTTGCCTTTGCATAGTGCCTTTGAACCAAAGTTTTTGACCACTTCCCTTCTTGGATGGTTTAGTCTTTCTGGAAAGAACTGTCTTCCTCCTTGCCTTCCTGCAAAACTCCTATTGAAATGGTTATAGATGGTAGTTTTGAGGTTCTCTACCTTGATCATTGATCCAAGGTGGCTCAAACAAATGTGAAGTACATCTGCTCCACTAAAAATTTCATTTTTACATCTGCTCCTGCTCAACATCTCCATTCACCTACTTGGTAAAATCCTGCAACTTGCATCTCATCAACAAAGAAATGCAAATAGATGCATCAATGGACATGCAATCTTAATTGGATAAGAACTTTAACTGTTTCTTACCAATCCCTTTAGAAGGCACTACCCCTGCCTGCACATCAACATCAATATGTGAATCGTTCTAAGACACACCACTCATGGAATCTTCCTTTCTGTTTATGCTATCTTCTCTTTCCACCCTCTTCAGCTTTGGTGGAAGCATTTTTGGATTCAGTGTCCAATATTTTGCAGCAAGATGTCCTTGCTTATGGCAGCAAGTGCACTGCATGTGCATCCTCTTGACAACATGGTTTGCCTTGTCTAATGGACCTTTGGCTTCTTTCTTCTTTTCCTTCAAAAGTTTCTTGTATGTGGCCATTCTCTTCCAACATCTAGAAACATTATGGTTATCCAAAACACAAAAAGAACATGTAACTATTTCCCCATACTTATGTGGAAGTTTACCATGCTTTGCAAAATTACAAGGAATATGATTATAACCAAATTTATACCTACCTCTTTCACCTTTATTGCCTTCATGAGGAGGTGAAGCAAATGAAGAAGTGGCTCCCTTTGGAACACCATCAATCTCTTCAAGGCTGTCAGAGTTTCCACAACTCTTTGGTTCAAGCGTGTGCTTCTGAACACCTGCATCTTGCAAGTGATGTTTCAAGCTATTGCATTCCTCTTGAAAACAAACTTCACACTCTGCAATGCAACCCCTTCTTGGAGCTGTTTCAATGGCCTTCATGGCAGCCTTAGAACTCTCTCCATAAGATTGTCCATAGCCAAGACCCAAATACTTAGGCCTTTATTCTACCATTATTGGTTCAAAAATACCTTGTGCATGCTTTCCCAAGCCCTTTCCTTCATAGCCCATCTTGGACATTAGCTTGGAACCTATGCCTCTAGTATGTTTTTCAAAAGAACCAATACAAGCATTCTTAGAAGAATTTGAAGACAAATTGGAATGGTTTACCTCATCTTCAAGCTGATACTTGATTAAGGCTTCTTTGGCAACAAAGAGCTATGACTCCAATTCATGCATCCTTTTCAGGGTCATTTTTGCAATATGAAATTGCATCTCCATTTCCTGCAATTTGTCAGAAAGAATCTGCTTCTCTTCCTTGATGGAATTAAGTTGCTCTCTAAGTATGCTGCTCTTCCATCTATCCTCATACATTTCTCTCACCTTGGCCATCATGTTGAACAAGTCTTGCTTCATGTCTGCATCAAAGAGTCTTGTGATGAAGAAAGAAGAGTTCGAGGACTCACTTGTAGAAGTTTTCATTATGCCAATAAACAAAAGAACTTCAAACAAGGTTAATAAAGAGCTTATTCAACAACCTTTTGCAACAAACCTCTTGCGCTTTAAGGACTGCCTTGAGGTCCTTTGGGATAGAAGAATGCCTTTAGCCCTTCTTCCTATTTGTCCTTCCTAGACTAAGCTATCAATAGCTTTTCCTTCACCTCTACATACTTAGAAAATAGTCAGTCTGCAAAACAAGCATACAATCAGCCTCTTGCTGTTCAAACACCTTTCAGACAAGCAATCTTTGATTTGTCAATCAAGCATTCTGATAATACCTTATTTAAAGGTGGGGTTAACCAAACTTAGGCGTTGACACCACCTGACTTGAAAATGGGGCATTTAGGCTTCTTGTCTAACTTACAAGAACCTCTCCCGCTTCCAAATCTTTAAATATTCCGAAGTCTTATTGATTAACCAATGTGGAATTGATAATATGCTTGACAATATAATGTATGATTATGTTTGTTTTAAACTGATTATATGCTTTAAAATCTATTGTCTATGATGTAAGTTGATGTGATTAAACTTATATATAAATGCATATAATAGTAAATAATGCAACAATAAACAACCACACAGAAACAACAATTTAATTTGGAGTTTACCCACAACTCTTGGGCTACATCTCCGTGAGCTCTAGTCAACTCAACTAGGCTCTCCGAGATTATGGTATAAGTCCTTTTTACAAGCTCTTGGCTCAACTCCTACTGTTTTACACCGAAACAGTGGGTTCAGACACCATTTTATCCCCTTCCTCTTGAAGTTGTGGCTCTTGCCTCTTGGTTTTGGCTCTTGTCTCTGACTCTTGTTCTTCGGCTCTGGCTCTGGCTCTTGTTCTTTGGCTCTGGCTCCTTTATGTTCTCTATCAGTTTACATGTCTCTTGGCTTTTCTCTTGACTTCCAAGTGATTCCCTCGACTTCTCTTTTTGCTTCTGCAAAACCTCCTTCGCCTTAGCTTCCTGCTTTGGCTTCACTTTCAACAACAAAACCCCAACAACCAACAACCTCCTCTGTCTTTAACATTCATGGCTTTTTAAGCCAATTGGCGTTGTCTGTTTGTTTTCCCTTTCGGGCTCTCTGTCTTCTAGCCTTGGCCCGCTCAAATCTCCTCTCTGAGCATTAACAATCATTGCTAAATTCCCTTAGGGATGGTGGCCACCTATTTTGTAACAGAATGGAACCATTGACGCTTGAAATCCCTAGAAACAACTGTTCCTTGTTTACAATGAGAAACGATGTAAAACACGGGAAAAATCACCAAATCTCTGTTTATTGGACTTCAAATCTTCATAAATGTGCAATATATACTTATCGGGTCCGCCTAAAATCGCTTATCGCATGTCGCCACTGCCTTGTTCCATGGCATCCCCTTTGCATTTTAAAAATACATTAAAACATGGAAAAATCCCGTAAATGGCTTTAGACAGATTTGAATTAATATGCATTTGTATTTCAAAACCCCTTCGGGTCCAGATTCATTACATCAATGCAATCCCTTCGCTTTTCGTTTATTAAACGAAATATGCGAAAATACATAGAAAAATGCCATTCCGCGGATTTTAGAATATATCAACTATTGCCTATAGCCCTGTCGGGTCTGGCCATCACATCACATCTATATATATATATATATATAACGTATATCCCCACTCCTCTGGGTGGCTCCAATGTGATATTGCAATGCGACTTGTCGCAATCGCATATCACATAAACCCCAAGCCATTTGGTAAGCGCTTCGTTGTTATCACCGATTGCGATATCGTGGTCACAACAATCATATAACATGTTATGATATCATCCACTTGCCACCACAGATTACGATTTGCTGATCGGATCTCGACTGTTGATCAGCCAGATCCAACGACTCCTTTTCATTGCTTTGTGGACCGCCAATAAGTCAGTTTTTCAATGTTTTCTCTATGGTTTTGCCTCTCGATAGTGTAATCTGATATTTCCAAAAATTCTCCTTTAGCGATGGTTTTTTTTGGATTTTTAGAAGCTTTGAAGACTTAGAGGGTTTTTAGGACCCATTCTTAGGGGATTTTTCCTCTTTTTCCAAAGGAAAAAGGGCAACTTCATTTTGTTATAACTTCTACATCCTAAGTCAGTTTTTGCCCATTCAAGTTGCAGTGGATTCAGAGTGAGATGATCTCTGAAATGGGGCTAGTTCCAGGAACTTCGTTGGATTTTAATTGTCCTCAATGAGGAACACTTAGACTCAGGAGTCTATCCATATTCCATTTTGGATCACAACTTCCCACTAAAAGAAATTTTGGTCTCCAAAAGACTGATATACTGATCTGAATAGTAAAGGAGAGTGAATCACCCTCTTCTTTCAGCCTCCCTACACTTGCCTTTGCATAGTGCCTTTGAACCAAAGTTTTTGACCACTTCCCTTCTTGGATGGTTTAGTCTTTCTGGAAAGAACTGTCTTCCTCCTTGCCTTCCTGCAAAACTCCTATTGAAATGGTTATAGATGGTAGTTTTGAGGTTCTCTACCTTGATCATTGATCCAAGGTGGCTCAAACAAATGTGAAGTACATCTGCTCCACTAAAAATTTCATTTTTACATCTGCTCCTGCTCAACATCTCCATTCACCTACTTGGTAAAATCCTGCAACTTGCATCTCATCAACAAAGAAATGCAAATAGATGCATCAATGGACATGCAATCTTAATTGGATAAGAACTTTCACTGTTTCTTACCAATCCCTTTCGAAGGCACTACCCCTGCCTGCACATCAACATCAATATGTGAATCGTTCTAAGACACACCACTCATGGAATCTTCCTTTCTGTTTATGCTATCTTCTCTTTCCACCCTCTTCAGCTTTGGTGGAAGCATTTTTGGATTCAGTGTCCAATATTTTGCAGCAAGATGTCCTTGCTTATGGCAGCAAGTGCACTGCATGTGCATCCTCTTGACAACATGGTTTGCCTTGTCTAATGGACCTTTGGCTTCTTTCTTCTTTTCCTTCAAAAGTTTCTTGTATGTGGCCATTCTCTTCCAACATCTAGAAACATTATGGTTATCCAAAACACAAAAAGAACATGTAACTATTTCCCCATACTTATGTGGAAGTTTACCATGCTTTGCAAAATTACAAGGAATATGATTATAACCAAATTTATACCTACCTCTTTCACCTTTATTGCCTTCATGAGGAGGTGAAGCAAATGAAGAAGTGGCTCCCTTTGGAACACCATCAATCTCTTCAAGGCTGTCAGAGTTTCCACAACTCTTTGGTTCAAGCGTGTGCTTCTGAACACCTGCATCTTGCAAGTGATGTTTCAAGCTATTGCATTCCTCTTGAAAACAAACTTCACACTCTGCAATGCAACCCCTTCTTGGAGCTGTTTCAATGGCCTTCATGGCAGCCTTAGAACTCTCTCCATAAGATTGTCCATAGCCAAGACCCAAATACTTAGGCCTTTATTCTACCATTATTGGTTCAAAAATACCTTGTGCATGCTTTCCCAAGTGCTTTCCTTCATAGCCCATCTTGGACATTAGCTTGGAACCTATGCCTCTAGTATGTTTTTCAAAAGAACCAATACAAGCATTCTTAGAAGAATTTGAAGACAAATTGGAATGGTTTACCTCATCTTCAAGCTGATACTTGATTAAGGATTCTTTGGCAACAAAGAGCTATGACTCCAATTCATGCATCCTTTTCAGGGTCATTTTTGCAATATGAAATTGCATCTCCATTTCCTGCAATTTGTCAGAAAGAATCTGCTTCTCTTCCTTGATGGAATTAAGTTGCTCTCTAAGTATGCTGCTCTTCCATCTATCCTCATACATTTTTCTCACCTTGGCCATCATGATGAACAAGTCTTGCTTCATGTCTGCATCAAAGAGTCTTGTGATGAAGAAAGAAGAGTTCGAGGACTCACTTGTAGAAGTTTTCATTATGCCAATAAACAAAAGAACTTCAAACAAGGTTAATAAAGAGCTTATTCAACAACCTTTTGCAACAAACCTCTTGCGCTTTAAGGACTGCCTTGAGGTCCTTTGATATAGAAGAATGCCTTTAGCCCTTCTTCCTATTTGTCCTTCCTAGACTAAGCTATCAAAAGCTTTTCCTTCACCTCTACATACTTAGAAAATAGTCAGTCTGCAAAACAAGCATACAATCAGCCTCTTTCTGTTCAAACACCTTTCGGACAAGCAATCTTTGCTTTGTCAATCAAGCATTCTGATAATACCTTATTTAAAGGTGGGGTTAACCAAACTTAGGCTCTGACACAACCTGACTTGAAAATGGGGCATTTAGGCTTCTTGTCTAACTTACAAGAACCTCTCCCACTTCCAAATCTTTAAATATTCCCAAGTCTTATTGATTAACCAATGTGGAATTGATAATATGCTTGATAATATAATGTATGATTATGTTTGTTTTAAACTGATTATATGCTTTAAAATCTATTGTCTATGCTGTAAGTTGATGTGATTAAACTTATATATAAATGCATATAATAGTAAATAATGCAACAATAAACAACCACACAGAAACAACAATTTAATTTGGAGTTTACCCACAACTCTTGGGCTACATCTCCGTGAGCTCTAGTCAACTCAACTAGGCTCTCCGAGATTATGGTATAAGTCCTTTTTACAAGCTCTTGGCTCAACTCCTACTGTTTTACACCGAAACAGTGGGTTCAGACACCATTTTATCCCCTTCCTCTTGAAGTTGTGGCTCTTGGCTCTTGGTTTTGGCTCTTGCCTCTGATTCTTGTTCTTTGGCTCTGGCTCTGGCTCTTGTTCTTTGGCTCTGGATCCTTTATGTTCTCTATCAGTTTACATGTCTCTTGGCTTTTCTCTTGACTTCCAAGTGATTCCCTCGACTTCTCTTTTTGCTTCTGCAAAACCTCCTTCGCCTTAGCTTCCTGCTTTGGCTTCACTTTCAACAACAAAACCCCAACAACCAACAACCTCCTCTGTCTTTAACATTCATGGCTTTTTAAGCCAATTGGCGTTGTCTGTTTGTTTTCCCTTTCATGCTCTCTGTCTTCTAGCCTTGGCCCGCTCAAATCTCCTCTCTGAGCATTAACAATCATTGCTAAATGCCCTTAGGGATGGTGGCCACCTATTTTGAAACAGAATGGACCATTGACGCTTGAAATCCCTAGAAACAACTGTTCCTTGTTTACAATGAGAAACGATGTAAAACACGGGAAAAATCACCAAATCTCTGTTTATTGGACTTCAAATCTTCATAAATGTGCAATATATACTTATCGGGTCCGCCTAAAATCGCTTATCGCATGTTGCCACTGCCTTGTTCCATGGCATCCCCTTTGCATTTTAAAAATACATTAAAACATTGAAAAATCCCGTAAATGGCTTTAGACAGATTTGA
Source organism: Pinus taeda (assembly GCA_000404065.3). NCBI lineage: Eukaryota > Viridiplantae > Streptophyta > Pinopsida > Pinales > Pinaceae > Pinus > Pinus taeda. The sequence goes on along the minus strand of APFE030419606.1, from coordinate 37,748 downwards.
ATTAATATGCATTTGTATTTCAAAACCCCTTCGGGTCCAGTTTCATTGCATCAATGCAATCCCTTCGCTTTTCGTTTATTAAACGAAATATGCGAAAATACATAGAAAAATGCCATTCCGCGGATTTTAGAATATATCAACTATTGCCTATAGCCCTGTCGGGTCTGGCCATCACATCACATCTATATATATATATATATATAACGTATATCCCCACTCCTCTGGGTGGCTCCGATGTGATATTGCAATGCGACTTGTCGCAATCGCATATCACATAAACCCCAAGCCATTTGGTAAGCGCTTCGTTGTTATCACCGATTGCGATATCGTGGTCACAACAATCATATAACATGTTCTGATATCATCCACTTGGCACCGCAGATTACGATTTGCTGATCGGATCTCGACTGTTGATCAGCCAGATCCGACGACTCCTTTTCATTGCTTTGTGGACCGCCAATAAGCCCGTTTTTCAATGTTTTCTCTATGGTTTTGGCTCCGATGTGATATTGCAATGCGACTTGTCGCAATCCCATATCACATAAACCCCAAGCCATTTGGTAAGCGCTTCGTTGTTATCACCGATTGCGATATCGTGGTCACAACAATCATATAACATGTTCTGATATCATCCACTTGCCACCGCAGATTACGATTTGCTGATCGGATCTCGACTGTTGATCAGCCAGATCCGACGGCTCCTTTTCATTGCTTTGTGGACCGCCAATAAGCCCGTTTTTCAATGTTTTCTCTATGGTTTTGCCTCTCGATAGTGTAATCTGATATTTCCAAAAATTCTCCTTTTGCGATGGTTTTTTTTGGATTTTTAGAAGCTTTGAAGACTTAGAGGGTTTTTAGGACCCATTCTTAGGGGATTTGCCTCTTTTTCCAAAGGAAAAAGGGCAACTTCATTTTGTTATAACTTCTACATCCTAAGTCAGTTTTTGCCCATTCAAGTTGCAGTGGATTCAGAGTGAGATGATCTCTGAAATGGGGCTAGTTCCAGGAACTTCCTTGGATTTTAATTGTCCTCAATGAGGAAAACTTAGACTCAGGAGTCTATCCATATTCCATTTTGGATCACAGCTTCCCACTAAAAGAACTTTTGGTCTCCAAAAGACTGATATACTGATCTGAACAGTAAAGGAGAGTGAGTCACCCTCTTCTTTCAACCTCCCTACACTTGCCTTTACATAGTGCCTTTGAACCAAAGTTTTTGACCACTTCCCTTCTTGGATGGGTTAGTCTTTCCGGGAAGAACTGTCTTCCTCCTTGCCTTCCTGCAAAACTCCTATTGAAATGGTTATAGATGGTAGTTTTGAGGTTCTCTACCTTGATCATTGATCCAAGGTGGCTCAATCAAATGTGAAGTACATCTGCTCCACTAAAAATTTCATTTGTACATCTGCTCCTGCTCAACATCTCCATTCACCTACTTGGTAAAATCCTGCAACTTGCATCTCATCAACAAAGAAATGCAAATAGATGCATCAATGGACATGCAATCTTAATTGGATAAGAACTTTAATTGTTTCTTACCAATCCCTTTAGAAGGCACTACCCCTGCCTGCACATCAACATCAATATGTGAATCGTTCTGAGACACATCACTCATGGAATCTTCCTTTCTGTTTATGCTATCTTCTCTTTCCACCCTCTTCAGCTTTGGTGGGAGCATTTTTGGATTCAGTGTCCAATATTTTGCAGCAAGATGTCCTTGCTTATGGCAGCAAGTGCACTGCATGTGCATCCTCTTGACAACATGGTTTGCCTTGTCTAATGGACCTTTGGCTTCTTTCTTCTTTTCCTTCAAAAGTTTCTTGTATGTGGCCATTCTCTTCCAACATCTAGAAACATTATGGTTATCCAAAACACAAAAGGAACATGTAATTATTTCCCCATACTTATGTGGAAGTTTACCATGCTTTGCAAAATTACAAGGAATATGATTATAACCAAATTTATACCTACCTCTTTCACCTTTATTGCCTTCATGAGGAGGTGAAGCAAATGAAGAAGTGGCTCCCTTTGGAACACCATCAATCTCTTCAAGGCTGTCAGAGTTTCCATAACTCTTTGGTTCAAGCGTGTGCTTCTGAACACCTGCATCTTGCAAGTGATGTTTCAAGCTATTGCATTCCTCTTGAATACAAACTTCACACTCTGCAATGCAACCCCTTCTTGAAGCTGTTTCAATGGCCTTCATGGCAGCCTTAGAACTCTCTCCATAAGATTGTCCATAGCCAAGACCCAAATACTTAGGCCTTTATTCTACCATTATTGGTTCAAAAATACCTTGTGCATGCTTTCCCAAGCCCTTTCCTTCATAGCCCATCTTGGACATTAGCTTGGAACCTATGCCTCTAGTATGTTTTTCAAAAGAACCAATACAAGCATTCTTAGAAGAATTTGAAGACAAATTGGAATGGTTTACCTCATCTTCAAGCTGATACTTGATTAAGGATTCTTTGGCAACAAAGAGCTATGACTCCAATTCATGCATCCTTTTCAGGGTCATTTTTGCAATATGAAATTGCATCTCCATTTCCTGCAATTTGTCAGAAAGAATCTGCTTCTCTTCCTTGATGGAATTAAGTTGCTCTCTAAGTATGCTGCTCTTCCATCTATCCTCATACATTTTTCTCACCTTGGCCATCATGATGAACAAGTCTTGCTTCATGTCTGCATCAAAGAGTCTTGTGATGAAGAAAGAAGAGTTCGAGGACTCACTTGTAGAAGTTTTCATTATGCCAATAAACAAAAGAACTTCAAACAAGGTTAATAAAGAGCTTATTCAACAACCTTTTGCAACAAACCTCTTGCGCTTTAAGGACTGCCTTGAGGTCCTTTGATATAGAAGAATGCCTTTAGCCCTTCTTCCTATTTGTCCTTCCTAGACTAAGCTATCAAAAGCTTTTCCTTCACCTCTACATACTTAGAAAATAGTCAGTCTGCAAAACAAGCATACAATCAGCCTCTTTCTGTTCAAACACCTTTCGGACAAGCAATCTTTGCTTTGTCAATCAAGCATTCTGATAATACCTTATTTAAAGGTGGGGTTAACCAAACTTAGGCTCTGACACAACCTGACTTGAAAATGGGGCATTTAGGCTTCTTGTCTAACTTACAAGAACCTCTCCCACTTCCAAATCTTTAAATATTCCCAAGTCTTATTGATTAACCAATGTGGAATTGATAATATGCTTGATAATATAATGTATGATTATGTTTGTTTTAAACTGATTATATGCTTTAAAATCTATTGTCTATGCTGTAAGTTGATGTGATTAAACTTATATATAAATGCATATAATAGTAAATAATGCAACAATAAACAACCACACAGAAACAACAATTTAATTTGGAGTTCACCCACAACTCTTGGGCTACATCTCCGTGAGCTCTAGTCAACTCAACTAGGCTCTCCGAGATTATGGTATAAGTCCTTTTTACAAGCTCTTGGCTCAACTCCTACTTTTTTACACCGAAACAGTGGGTTCAGAGACCATTTTATCCCCTTCCTCTTGAAGTTGTGGCTCTTGGCTCTTGGTTTTGGCTCTTGCCTCTGACTCTTGTTCTTCAGCTCTGGCTCTGGCTCTTGTTCTTTGGCTCTGGCTCCTTTATGTTCTCTATCAGTTTACATGTCTCTTGGATTTTCTCTTGACTTCCAAGTGATTCCCTCGACTTCTCATTTTGCTTCTGCAAAACCTCCTTCGCCTTAGCTTCCTGCTTTGGCTTCACTTTCAACAACAAAACCCCAACAACCAACAACCTCCTCTGTCTTTAACATTCATGGCTTTTTAAGCCAATTGGCGTTGTCTGTTTGTTTTCCCTTTCGGGCTCTCTGTCTTCTAGCCTTGGCCCGCTCAAATCTCCTCTCTGAGCATTAACAATCATTGCTAAATTCCCTTAGGGATGGTGGCCACCTATTTTGTAACAGAATGGAACCATTGACGCTTGAAATCCCTAGAAACAACTGTTCCTTGTTTACAATGAGAAACGATGTAAAACACGGGAAAAATCACCAAATCTCTGTTTATTGGACTTCAAATCTTCATAAATGTGCAATATATACTTATCAGGTCTGCCTAAAATCGCTTATCGCATGTCGCCACTGCCTTGTTCCATGGCATCCCCTTTGCATTTTAAAAATACATTAAAACATGGAAAAATCCCGTAAATGGCTTTAGACAGATTTGAATTAATATGCATTTGTATTTCGAAACCCCTTCGGGTCCAGATTCATTGCATCAATGCAATCCCTTCGCTTTTCGTTTATTAAATGAAATATGTGAAAATACATAGAAAAATGCCATTCCGCGGATTTTAGAATATATCAACTATTGCCTATAGCCCTGTCGGGTCTGGCCATCACATCACACACACACACACACACACACACACACACACACTACACACATAATATATATAATATATATATATATATATATATATATATATATATATATATTATATATAGTATATATATATATATAACGTATATCCCCACTCCTCTGGGTGGCTCCGATGTGATATTGCAATGCGACTTGTCGCAATCGCATATCACATAAACCCTGAGCCATTTGGTAAGCGCTTTGTTGTTATCACCGATTGCGATATCGTGGTCACAACAATCATATAACATGTTCTGATATCATCCACTTGCCACCGCAGATTACGATTTGCTGATCGGATCTCGACTGTTGATCAGCCAGATCCGACGGCTCCTTTTCATTACTTTGTGGACCGCCAATAAGCCCGTTTTTCAATGTTTTCTCTATGGTTTTGCCTCTCGATAGTGTAATCTAATATTTCCAAAACTTCTCCTTTTGCGATGGTTTTTTTTGGATTTTTAGAAGCTTTGAAGACTTAGAGGGTTTTTAGGACCCATTCTTAGGGGATTTTGCCTCTTTTTCCAAAGGAAAAAGGGCAACTTCATTTTGTTATAATTTCTACATCCTAAGTCAGCTTTTGCCCATTCAAGTTGCAGTAGATTCAGAGTGAGATGATCTCTGAAATGGGGCTAGTTCCAGGAACTTCCTTGGATTTTAATTGTCCTCAATGAGGAACACTTAGACTCAGGAGTCTATCCATATTTCATTTTGGATCACAACTTCCCACTAAAAGAACTTTTGGTCTCCAAAAGCCTGATATACTGATCTGAACAGTAAAGGAGAGTGAATCACCCTCTTCTTTCAGCCTCCCTACACTTGCCTTTGCATAGTGCCTTTGAACCAAAGTTTTTGACCACTTCCCTTCTTGGATGGGTTAGTCTTTCCAGGAAGAACTGTCTTCCTCCTTGCCTTCCTGCAAAACTCCTATTTAAATGGTTATAGATGGTAGTTTTGAGGTTCTCTACCTTGATCATTGATCCAAGGTGGCTCAAACAAATGTGAAGTACATTTGCTCCACTAAAAATTTCATTTGTACATCTGCTCCTGCTCAACATCTCCATTCACCTACTTGGTAAAATCCTGCAACTTGCATCTCATCAACAAAGAAATGCAAATAGATGCATCAATGGACATGCAATCTTAATTGGATAAGAACTTTAACTGTTTCTTACCAATCCCTTTCGAAGGCACTACCCCTGCCTGCACATCAGCATCAATATGTGAATCGTTCTGAGACACATCACTCATGGAATCTTCCTTTTTGTTTATGCTATCTTCTCTTTCCACCCTCTTCAGCTTTGGTGGAAGCATTTTTGGATTCAGTGTCCAACATTTTGCAGCAAGATGTCCTTGCTTATGGCAGCAAGTGCACTGCATGTGCATCCTCTTGACAACATGGTTTGCCTTGTCTAATGGACCTTTGGCTTCTTTCTTCTTTTCCTTCAAAAGTTTCTTGTATGTGGCCATTCTCTTCCAACATCTAGAAACATTATGGTTATCCAAAACACAAAAGGAACATGTAACTATTTCCCCATACTTATGTGGAAGTTTACCATGCTTTGCAAAATTACAAGGAATATGATTATAACCAAATTTATACCTACCTCTTTCACCTTTATTGCCTTCATGAGGAGGTGAAGCAAATGAAGAAGTGGCTCCCTTTGGAACACCATCAATCTCTTCAATGCTGTCAGAGTTTCCACAACTCTTTGGTTCAAGCGTGTGCTTCTGAACACCTGCATCTTGCAAGTGATGTTTCAAGCTATTGCATTCCTCTTGAATACAAACTTCACACTCTGCAATGCAACCCCTTCTTGGAGCTGTTTCAATGGCCTTCATGGCAGCCTTAGAACTCTCTCCATAAGATTGTCCATAGCCAAGACCCAAATACTTAGGCCTTTATTCTACCCTTATTGGTTCAAAAATACCTTGTGCATGCTTTCCCAAGCCCTTTCCATCCATCCTCATACATTTCTCTCACCTTATCCATCATGATGAACAAGTCTTGCTTCATGTCTCCATCAAAGAGTCTTGTGATGAAGAAAGAAGAGTTCGAGGACTCACTTGTAGATGTTGTCATTATGCCAATGAATAAAAGAACTTCAAACAAGGTTAATAACGAGCTTATTCAACAACCTTATGCAACAAACATCTTGCGCTTTAAGGACTGCCTTGAGGCCCTTTGGGATAGAGGAATGCCTTCAGCCCTTCTTCCTATTTGTCCTTCCTGGACTGAGTTATCAGTAACTTTTCCTTCACCTCTACAAACTCAAAAAATAGTCAGTCTGCAAAACAAGCATACAATCAGCCTCTTGTTGTTCAAACACCTTTCAGACAAGCAACCTTTGCTTTGTCAATCAAGCATTCTGATAATACCTTCTTTGAAGGTGGGTTAACCAAACTTAGGCTCTGACACCATCTGATCTGAAATGGGGGCACTTAGGCTTCTTGTCTAACTTACAAGAACCTCTCCCACTTCCAAAGCTTTAAATATTTCCAAGTCTTATTGACTAACCAATGCGGAATTGATAATGTGCTTGACAATATAGTGTATGCTTATGTTTGCTTTAAACTGATTATATGCTTTAAAATCTATTGTCTATGCTGTAAGTTGATGTTCTTAAACGGATATATAAATGCATATAACTGTAAACAATACAGAAATAAACAATCACACAAAAACAACAATTTAATTTGGAGTTCACCCACAACTCTTGGGCTACATCTCCGTGAGCTCTAGTCAACTCAACTAGGCTCTCTGGGATTATGGCATAAGCCCTTTTTACAAGCTCTTGGCTCAACTCTTGATGTTTTACACCGAAACAATGGGTTCAGACACCATTTTATCCCTTGGCTCTTGAAGCTCTGGCTCTTGGCTCTTGGTTCTGGCTCTTGGCTCTGACTTTGGCTCTTCGGCTCTAGCTCTAGCTCTTTCTCTTCGGCTCTAGGTCCTTTCTGCTCTCTATCAATTTACAACCCTCTTAGCTTTTCACTTTACTTCCAAGTGACTCCCTCAGCTTCTCTTTTTGCTTCTGCGCTGCCTCCTTCACCTTAGCTTCCTGCTTTGGCTTCACTTTTAGCAACAAACCCCCAACAACCAACAACCTCCTCTGTCTTTGACATTCATGGATTTTTAAGCCAATTGGCTCTGTCTGTTTGTTTTCCCTTTCGGGCTCTCTATCTTCCAGCCTTGGCCCGCTCAAATACCCTCTTTGAGCATTAGCAATCATTGCTAAACACCCTCAGGGATGGTGGCCACCTATTCTGTAACGAAATGGAACCATTGGCGCTTGAAATCCCTAGAAACACCTGTTCCCTTTTTACACATAGAAATGCTGTAAAGCACGAGAAAAATCGCCAAATCTCTATTTATCGGACTTCAAATCTTCATAAATGTGCACTATATTCCTATCGAGTCCTCTTGAAATCGCTTATCGCATGTTGCCATTGCCATGTTTCGTGGCTTCCCATTTGCATTTTAAAAATACATTAAAACATGGAAAAATCCCGTAAATGGCTTTAGACAAATTTGAAATAATATGCATTTGTATTACGGAACCCCTTCGGGTCCAGATTCATTGCATCGGAGCATCCCCTCGCTTTTTGTTTATTAAACGAAACATGCAAAAATACATAGCAAAATGTCGTTCAACGGATTTTAAAATATATTAACTATCGCCTATAGCCCTGTT
>APFE030419606.1:11221-29652 GCA_000404065.3 Pinus taeda | reverse complement strand
CTGTAATGGAAGGGGCCATCGAGCCTTTGAAATCCCCAAATTTTAGCATTCTTGGCTTACACAGGAAAAATACACTAAACACGGGAAAATCCGCAGAAAACATTGTTCATCGGACTTCAAATTTTCATAAATGCGCACTATATTCCTATCGGGTCGGCCTGAAATCGCTTATCACATGTCGCAACTACCTTGTTCCTTGGCTTCCCCTTTGCATTTTAAAAATACATTAAAACATGGAAAAATCTTGTAAATGGTTATAGATGGATTTGAAATAATATGCATTTATATTTCGGAACCCCTTCGGGTCCAGATTCATTGCATCGGAGCATCCCCTCGCTTTTTGTTTATTAAACGAAACATGCAAAAATACATAGCAAAATGTCGTTCAACGGATTTTAAAATATATTAACTATCGCCTATAGCCCCCCCCGGGTTGGGTCGGCCACCGATCACATTTTATTATATAATATATATATAATACTATTATATATATATTATTATATATATATCTATATATATATGTATGTTGTATTGTATCGTATGTGTTATTGTATATCTATATATATTATATATATATATATATATATATATTATATTATATTATATATGTATGTATGTATGTGTGTATTCTATAGATATAATATATTATTATTTATTTATATATTATGTGTTATATATATATATGTAGTATATATATGTATATATGTACGTATGTACGTATATATGTTATGTATATTAGTATGTACGTATTATATATACATATATATATTTATATATATATATATATTATATTATATATGACGTATATTATATATGTATATGTATGTACGTATATTATATGTTATGTATGTATATATATATTAATATATATATATATATATATTATATATATATATATATTATATATATATATATATATATATATATTATATATATATATATATATTCACATTTCGCATAAACCTCGGGCCGTTTGGTAGGCACTTCTTTGTTATCGGCGATTGCAATATCGCGGTCACAATAATCACATAACATGTTCCGATATCCTCCACCTGCGACCACTGATTGCGATTTTCCGATCGGATCTGGACCGTTGATCGGCCAGATTTGACGGCTCCTGTTCATTGCTTTGTGGACTGCCGATAAGCCCATTTTTCATTTTTTTCTCTATGGTTTTGCCTCCCGATAGTGTAATCCGATATTTTTAGAACTTCTCCTTTTGCGATGGTTTTTTTTGGATTTTTAGAAGACTCTGAAGACTTAGAGGGTTTTTAGGACCCATTCTTAGGGGATTTTGCCTCTTTTTCCAAAGGAAAAAGGGCAGCTTCATTTTGTTATAACTTCTGCATCCTAAGTCAGTTTTTGTCTATTCAAGTTGCAGTAGATTCAGAATGAAACGATCTCTACAATGGGGCTAGTTCCAGGAGCTTCCTTGGATTTTCATTTTCCTCAGTAAGGAACACTTAGACTCAGGAGTCTATCCAAAATCCATTTTGGATCAAACCCAATGGAAGAAAGATTAGCTAAGGCAAGGAGAATAATCTTGGAGGGAGTGTGAGACCACATTGTCTCAAATCTCCATGGGAAAGAAACTCTTTTCACAATGTGTGATGAGCCGCACCAAGGATGTTGCAACTCCTAAGGGCTTCTCAACTCAAATTTTCAACCGAGGGTTCATACAAATTTAGAGCTGACAGTGTTATATGCACAGTAGGTTAGCTTCCACTCATGTCACTCTTATTCATTAAATCATATCAAGGTGTACAAAGACCACCCCTCCAACTAATTACAGTGAGAACTTCTTATGAAAGCATAAATGAATATGATTCCAGCTACAAAGGTGAAAATGCCATTCATTAAATGTAAATGCTAATTGAAATTTCATGAAAGAAGAAATCTAATCTATCTGCAAAAGTAAACCATGCTATTATACTTGCACAATTAATCAAATAAATAACCTATATTTCTACTCACACTTGCTTGAAAATTAGAAATCCAATCTTTAACATACTCACAAAAAAAAATACTAATTCTAACTCTGTTTTGCTATATGATTGTTGCAGTGAGGAAGGAGTGAGGTTGGAGTGGTCCTAGAGTCTTCCCTAATCATTAAATAATAGTGTGGGGGTAATTATTAAAATTCATTATGCCAGAGTCAAGGTATGAAGGAAAACTGGTTGGAGAAAAGAGTGCTACAGGAGGTATCATAATGTTACAGGAGGTCTCGTAATGCTACAGGAGGCACTGTTTTGCTACAGGAGGAGGATCATGGTAGAGGAAGGTTTGTGAAGGTAGAAGGAGGTTAATGAAGGGTGTGGGAGCCCCTTATCCAAGCTTAGTACTTCTCAGAGGTTTGTCTTGCACCAAATTTGATGCCCACAGTGTCCTTCATCTATCCTGATAGAGTGAATTCATAGATAGAATTTTGAAGCAAGGTGAGGTACTTAAGAGGAAGATGGAAAGGTCAGGTTGGATGTGGAAAGGTGTTCCCACCCCTGCAGATCAATACAGTTCCTACAACCAATCAACTACATACATCTAATGATCATTATTACAGTAAAGTAAATAATTATGGAAAATATGAGTTGAATTTTATTGAAGTCTACTCTAACCTACAACACAACTTCAATTATCAAACCAATGCTACTAAATCCTAAGTTTCAGAGATTAAACATGCAAGATAATTGCAATATAGTTCTTAACACTTTCAAAGAAATCATAAACAAATATTTTTGAGTTGTTATTGTGGATCTTTCCAATCACTTCTCCGATAAGAGAGGTGATAGGCAAGCCTGAAATTACAAGTTTTTATGATTTAACATCTACTGAAAAAAAGAAAGAATTGCAATGCTATGAAACAAGAGCAAGAAGGAAACACAAGAGAGGGACTAAAGCCTATGGGTTGGGCCCAAACCTAAGGGTTTCAACCCTCCAAAATTAACTCAAATGCAGACCAATAGTAAACTTCTCATTAACAAAAAATGATAGTCTATACATTATCAAAAATAAGAATGACAATGTCAAGTACTTAGGGTCTTAGTAGCTACTCCTATCTACCACAAAAATTCGAATCCTAATGAGCCTTCCAACTAGTTTACATATACAAAAATAGTTAAGGGACAACTTCCTTGAAAGGAGGAATGCTCCACTCCAAAATCTTGACATTTATGGATCTGGTTACCTTTTTCCTTATCATGCACTTGGATTTCCTCGGTTGGTAGTGAATTCGATCTGTTGGAGAGGATTATGTGATCTCAAGCCAAGTTAGGGAGTTAATGAGGTGGGAAAGCTCCCGATATTTTCTCTAGGTGTCTCCATCAAGCCCCTGCATGGTAAATATCTCCAAAAATGCTTCTTTGACCTACATATTAATCACATTAGGCCATACAATATGAAAAACACCTTTTAGTATTCCTACCAAGCATATTATGGCTAAAACTGCGAATTAATGTGAGAAATGGAGAATTTTAAGGGCTGGAGGATAACATAATGAACTCCAAAAGATACCTATTGATGGGACCCATAATCACCCCTTGCTAAAGGTGTTTCTCACCCTATGAGAAATTCAATCACTAATATGAAGCTCATTCATGGCCTTGGTGGCCTCTCTGACATCCCAATGCACTTCAGATGGTGTGCCTTCATGTGGACAGAAACTTGGCTATGTGTCTATCCATTCTTTTTGTTCATATTCTTGGTTTCTTCCTTCTTGTAGGCCTAATAGTAAGGGAGGAAAGAGTTTAAGCCCTATCCAATTGATCTTTAGACTTTGCATGATCCTTTTGTATAGTGGTGTTTTCTCCAAGGCATTCCTTAGCCATTCTAGGGAGTGATATTCTTTGATTTGTAAACTATGAGGTAGGGCCTGCTATCTTCTTTGGAAAGCCTACAAACTCTTTGTCCCCACCATCCTAAAAGTGTCCTCAAAATATAGGATGGATTTCTCTTGGGATCCTATGTACGTAGGTGCCAATTCAATTTTTAGAGGAGATGAGATTATGGTTGTTGATGACAGCCTTGGGGCTCAATAATTTTTCTCTGATATATAAGGACTCCTTTTCTTCTTTTTTCATCACCCTTTTCACTTCTTCAGCCCTTGTTTCCTCATGGGTCAACCAAGATGTTAATGCCATCAATTTCATGTCTCCCAACCTTGAGTTGGGGTCCCATAAATTCATGTTTGTGAGGATTAAGTTGTGCATGTAAAACTCATCTAGCTTGGCTCTATCCTCAATACTTTCCCTTTTGCAAAAGTCGATGAATTTCCTGTAGTTTCGGAAAGGAAATGAACCATATTGTGCCAATGTATTAATTTGAAATTGCAGCCACTGCTCCTTGAGGAAAATAACATAGGATTGGATGGCTTCCTACATTGGATGACTTCTATGGATAAAATTTCCATGGTAGCAAGTTGTGTCTCTTTTTCTTGCAATTTCTCTCTTAACCTGATGTTTTTTGCTTGTAGTTGTTCCCTCATGATTGACTCCCTTAATTTTAGATCATTCAATTCTTTTCACATCTCATTGAATTGCTCCTCCATGAGGTCCACATCTTTGACGCTTTTGTATTTTGAAATTTTCATCCATCTATGAGTTCTACTCTGACTCAAAGAAGAGTAGGATGGTGAATTTCTCAGGTATAATCCTACCTCCCTCAAAAAAATTGCAGTAGGATTCTAAGTCGGGCTATGGATCATGCTCTTGGCTCTTTGAGGCCTTTTTCATCTTATTTTGAGGTGGTTGTTCCTTCCTATAACCCCTCTTGCTGCTCCTGTAGCAGCCCTTGTTTCTCCTGTAGCAGCCCCTGTTTCTCCTGTAGCAGCCCTTGTTTCTCCTCTTGCTGCTTTGTTTCCTCCTATAAATCTTCTTTTTCTTCTTGTAACATGGAAACTTGGGTCTTGAGCCTCATAGAGGTGACTTCCCTAGTGGTGGGCCTTCCCATTGGGAGCACAGGTTTCTTAGTTTTGACTTTGGGAGAAGCAATTTCTTTAAATTTTCCCTCACTAGATCCCGCTTCTTCCTTCTTGCTTGGTGACTCCTCTATGGTGATAGGGACCTTTGTAGGAGGCTAAGGCTTTCCTTGCCTTATCTTGATGCTCTTCCTTGTTTTGAAGTACAAAGGACCTTGCCTTGGCTGCCTGCTTTTGGGATTGACAGGTGTGTCCAATGTGGCCAATGTTGCAGCCACTTCTTGCTAGGTGTTCCCTGTAGAGAATTTTTTGGTGTCCTTGTTTTATGTCTCTTGAGGATTTGAGGTCCCTACATGGTCCTGTTTCTTTGTCCCTTACTCCTCTCTTTCTCCCTCTTTAGTTTCTGCTTCTTCTTCCTTCATTTATGCTTCATCCTCTTCTTCCTTCTTTCCTTCCCTACCTCCAATGCTAGAGGCTGGTGTTTCTTCATGTGTGATGGCTTGGGTTCCAATGAAAATTTCCCTGTCCATGTATACAAAATTAGTCCATATCACAGGGTTCCTTAGGTTACTGAGAGCATCCATAACAATCAGTTTAATGAGGCCATGGTAGGAAATGTGTTGGTGCTTCCTTTCCCCCACTTTTTGGCTCATTTCAATGATAGATTGTAGGAGGAAATGAGGAACATTGAGCCTCTGTAGGATAAGTAATTATTCTTTTAATCTTAGCTCATGAAGCAACCTAAAATGGTAGGCATATACAATGATCAACCTCCTTGCACAAGATATGTATTTGAGAATGTGATAGGCCACTTCATCCCAGGGGTAAGGCATGCTCTCCCTTCTCACTCCATTCTTATCTTCTACAGGCCTTTCTTTCAAAATCAAGAAGTTCTTCCTGGCTGTGACACTCACAACTTTTTCCTCCTTGCTCCATCAAATTCCTAAGGATAAGGTAGTCACTCTTCTTATGATCTCAACATTTAGAGAGATGGAAAGGCCTCTAACAACAATAGTCGCACTATCTTCTCCCAGAGGATTTAGTGCCATGGAAAATTCCTGGGTTATATCATCATCATACCCCTTCAACTATTCAAAGAAGCCCATCCAATGATGCCTTAGAAAAATATTTACCACATATTGATGTTAATGAATTCTCTTTATGTCTGTGGGCTCTCTTTTGTTAACAACACCCCCCCCACTTCTCCTTTTTCTCCTTCTCGAGGATACTTAGGTGTATTTGAAATTTTGACCTTAGAGCAGTCTCGGTTGTAGTGTCAAAATTTTCATTTTTATCAGAGGGCGAGAAGGATGCCAATATTTAAAAAAAAACAAACTTTTCTTTGAAAATGTCCAAAGGGAACTACTGCCTAATTCTTTGCTACAGGGCACTTAATTCAAGCAGAATTTTTGCATGCAGAGATATGGAAATTAGAGAGGGAGAGGGATGCTTACTCCTTTCAAGCTAACTTTGTCATGTGCATGAGGGTTTGAGGGCAAATTTGGGTAATTTTGGCTCTATTTATCCCTTGAATTCTCTCTTGTAGCAGTGCAGAGCCTCCTGCAGCAATTAAGATCCTCATGTAGCTCCTCTTGTAGCTCTTCCTGTAGCACCTACAAACTGTTCGAAGCAGCATGGTGGCACCCTAGGCAGTCTCTGATAACATTAGCTTGTCCTTCTCTAACTGTCTTCATAAAATGAGCGATTATAGCAACAATGTCAAGCCTTGTATTTAATATTCCTTTTGTGGTAAAGGCTCAAAGCATTTTGATTACATGGATGTTGCACAAACTTCCCTTTTTTAACTGTTGTCCCCACTCCTTGTGTTATCACTCAGGTTGTTCCCCAAAACTTGTGAGAAAAGGGAATACGTCCGAGGTAACCACTAACCAATCTTTTAGATGCAATTTCTAGCCAAACTGCATCCATAGAGGGCTCTCTCTATATAATTTAACTTTGCTTATTTGAAGTTTTTATGCTAGTTATGATGTACAGAGGTTTGTTTTTAAATTTGTTTGGATGGTGATTTCAAACAGAGGTAGGATGCAAGTCTGAAAGAATTTATTCCATTGGGCAGTGGAGTCTATGAAGATGGACTATTGAGTGTGTTTCTGTAATGATAGACAATACTACAGAGCAAGATAATCAGCTTTGGAAGAATATTGAAAGCTAGTGATTGATGGGGTGTAAGCCAGGGGGTAAAGGGCAGTCAAGAATCCTTTATCATGGTGGCAGAGGGAAGGTGCATGAACATTTTCAAGGAGCAGTGAAGAATTCCTTGGAAATTTTCAGAATGAAAGAATTAGTAGAAACAGAAGCATTTAAGAATTTATGTTTATGCTAGTTTTGAAGAAAACATAAATAACAACAGGAATTAAACACAGAGTGTATTTAAACAAGTTCTGGGCTATTATTTTTCCCTGTTGTTAGGATTGTGAAACATACATGAGATTTGCAAACATATAAAGCACAAAAACACAGTTTGGAATAACTTATTGAGCCAAAGAAAGACACAGGGATTCTGTAGCAGAGTCCAGAATCATCACATCCATATTCAGAATGTCCAGTAGCAATGCATTTCAACAACCTTTGTATTAATAAATATCAGAGTTACAACGCAGTCCAATAGGAGAATCACCAACCCCAAATACATTCCTTGGGGGGGTATTTATACAAAAAGGGAGTTTACAAAATATCTTGAGGATAAGATAAGAAGCAATAACTTCCTTCAGCGACTCTATCAGAGAAATAAATGCCGAAATAAAGGTAGGAGTTATTGTGGTTGTGCTGGCTGTTTTAACTGACAAGATATTTTTGACTTTTCACCCAGGAATTTGGCTGGTAATTATGTCCTTGATTTGCCTTCCTGCGTTGCTGCCCTGATCTGTTCACCTACTCTTGATTCATCTTTAACGTGTTCTGATCCTCGCTTGAGCTCTTTCCTTCATATCTGCCACGTGTCTTGCTCTTCGACCAAGTGTGCATAGCCAGAAAGATCCAAATTTACTTAGGCAAAACTTGCAGCATACTCTGCCACCACTGTTCTATAGGAAACTGATGTCTTTGTATTTTTACAAGTATTTCATCAGCCTCAGTATACCTGTAAAAGTTAGGCTTGACTTCAAAAAGATGATTTATTTCATGTTCTATAAAAAACAAATTTTCCAATTTGTCATATAAATTTTGTCTGGAAGGAGGCCCTGTGTCTTCTGAGGTGCTGGATGATGCAGTGATCTGATTTGTTACATACATGTTTACCCAGTGAGCATACTGTTGATGTGATAATAGTTTTTGATTGCTTGTTACTAAACTGGGTAGACCCTTCTGCTGCAAGTTTGTGAATTTCTCTGTGAAGGCATTAATGTCCATCTACATTTCTTGACACTTCCTTTCCAAAGTTTGTATAAAATTTCTCATTGTTAGCACCTTCTTCACTGTCAAAATGGTGCCTGTCCTATCCGAGATGTCCAAAGCTACTAGCCGTTCTTTAGTATTGGTATTCAGAAAATGAATGAGCCTATTGGCCTGCTCAGACATATTTCCTAATGATGCCCTGGCCCTTTGAATTTTCTCTTGTGCCCTTTCTATTAATTCAATTTGTTCATAGATTGTCTGAATTGATCGCCATTGGTTAGTAATGGACTGGCCAATCTTGGTCCACAAAATCATTTTAATGTCTGCCAAAGGTTTATGCAAGGTGAGATCCTTTTCCAATGATTTCACCTTGTTCTCCAGGGCCTTCACCTCTTTGGTCTTCTCTGCCACTGTTATTTTTGATTTGTCACAGCTCACTTCTAGCTTGGCTAGCCTTTCTTTTGTCTCTTTGAGCTCTGACATTTGAGCTTCTAGCTCTTTCACTGCCTTCATCATTTCTTCCATCCTCATGCTGGTCTCAGGCTCTGTTGTTGTTGCTGCTGTAGCATCTGTAGTTTCTGTACCTGTTGTTGATGCTAGCTCAGTGGGAGGGATTGCTGCTGTGTCTATGGGGGGAGCAGAGACAATTGTTGGAGCTGTTTCAGGTGGCTGGGAGGTCGACTCTCCCTACTTAGTTTGCAATGCTTTCTCCAACTCTTGCTCTGTCTGCATCAGCCTTTGATTCATTCTCATCAATAAATCCATGACATCCTCTTCTGTTTTTTCTTGTGCTAGTTCTGTTGTTTGTGGATGCATGGTGACAGGCAGCGTCAATTGCTTTCTAAGGGCATCAATATCTTCCTCCTTTTTGATCAATGCTTTGATGCCCTTGGCATCCTTGGGATCATGTCCCAACTCAACAATTATTTCTTCCAGAGTCTTTATTCGGTTGTCTTTGGCTAGAGAAGAGATCTTCTCCAAATCTAATTGAGCAGATGTATTACTCAATGACTCTTTTAATTGGTGGGCTAGCATTGCCATGTCTGCCAGTGTAGCATAGACCATTTCACTCGTTTGTTTGTACAATTCTATTTGGTCCATTGGGTGTATGTCTTTGGCAAGGACCTCTAGGTTGGTCCTTATGTAGTCAGCTGCAGATTATGGCTGCTGAACCTTGGGCTTGAAATGACTTAAAATCATTTTCTCCTCCTTGATGTCATAGGTTGCCATTAGTCTATGCTGTTTGGAGGGTGTCAGCTTAAGAAATTGATTATATAACTAAATTATTAGTGACTCATTTTGAGCCTTATTCTTCATAAATGATTGTTTGATGTGTGATCGTTTCTTGGCTTGTGACCTTGAGGAGGAGACTTCCATTCCATGCTGCCTCTCCCATTCTTGTCTGTGAGAGATAGCGGAAGTCTGTTGGCTGATGGCCCTCTCTCCTCTTGTGCTTTCAGTGGTGTCTTCCACAATGTCCTCTTCAGGAGGATCTACCCTTTGCCTCTTGGCCTCTTGCTGTTCTGTTGACCCACTTGCAGGTGTGGTCTCTTCTCAGTCTCTTTTCTTACTTCTCTCCTCAGGAAGAGGAGTCTGCAGTGCTGGTACCTCTGGTGCTTGTGTCTGTAGTGAAGGGGCTTGCCCTTGAATGTGTTCTTTTGAGGTAGTAGGCTGTTCTTCCATTGTTTCTTGTTCTGCAACTACCAACTCCTTGCCCTTTGTTGTCCCTGTTGTTGGTGTAGTCCTTTCCTGGGCAACTTGTTGTGCAGTTGTGGCAGTTGCTGAGCTTTCGCTGGTTTGCTGTGGTTTTTGAAAGACACTTGCCCAAAAGAATCTAAGTCAAGAGTTTTTTCCAAATTTTTCATGGTTTGTTCCATTTTCTCTTCCTCAGTTAACTCTTCAACTAGTGTGCCCTCCACCCACTCATCTTGGTTGGCAAACTTTTCTATGTCAGGGATGATGCAATGTTCATAGGGTGCCAGCCTATATTTTACCCTTCTTGCATTGATAAAGCCATATGGGTCATAGGGTACCCACCAAAAGCTTCTCTTGAGTCGGAGTGTTTGACCCAATATTTCATCAGCATCCTTCCATCCCTCTTTCTTGTTCATAACAAAGGGGCCTAACTTGTCTCTGAGTTTCAATCGGGCCTTTTTCTTTGTGCTATAGAAGTGACTCAGATCTGAATTGATGAATTGCCTGAAATATTCCAAGGCAAACAGTCTCATTGGCACATATCTGGGTAGCCTGTAGGGGCATAACTCACAACCATATATCCTCAGAATAGTGTGATTCTGGTAAAAGTACCAGTCACCTATTTTATAGTTTTTGGAGAGCTGTAGTATCTTTTGCATATCATGTGTCAGTCTAGGAGGAGGAGTTCTCATCAGGAGAGAAGAGACTAAGTATACAAATAAATCAATAAACTCACAGTAAGAGTAGGGAGAGCTGCAGACTTCATGAAAGATTGGGGTCCAAAAAATCACAGACCTCCTTTCCCCTTTATGGTCCAATTTTCTAATGGGGAATTGGAAGATATATGGCTGGTAATATAGAAATAGATGATAGATATAGGATGAATATTTAAAGATTCCCTCCTTGTCTAGCCTCAACAATTGGTCATGTATCTTGTTGGCAATAAATTTGGCATAGTTGTATTTGACAGCAGGGGGCTGCCCTGGGGTAAAGATAGACATCATAACTAGTATGGTTTCATCAATATGCTCACTTGTCTTGAACCCCAACATAAAAGATATCATATCAACAACTAATCTACCGATTTCAGTGAAAGAGGCATAGTGAAAAGGAGGTGGCTCCTTAGGTTGGCGATCTGCTCTCATGAACACTTTGGCAATTCTGGTTATCTCTGAGCTGGAGAGTTTGGGACCTTCATCCAACAAGTACTTCATCGTAAGAGGAAATTGGAGGTGGGTTGGTTTGAAGTTCAACATCTGATTTATAGATTCAGGAGTAATATGAAAAAGGGTAGTCCCAGATGGACTCTTAACTGCCCTGTTTGTTGGTTCATAGTTCTCACAACAGAGGTGAATGATCTCAGGAAATATATTCACAGAGGGGAGGTAGTATCTGGGTAGATTTGATTCCCAAATTCCATAGACATAATTTTGATTTAAGTAACTATTTCTGAGCTCACAGACTGCTTGTAGATGGTTTTGGTAGCCTACTAGGTCTTGGATTAGATAGTCTCTATCAGCCAAGGGAAAATGTTCCAACTCTTTGTGGGGTGCATTAAGGGGAGTGATGTTTAAGGCCACTGGACCTTACATGGCTAAGCTCTGTTGCCTTTAAAATTGGAAATTTTGGCTCTGTGCAAGTAAAATGGGTGAAAATAGTGTCTTTGTGGATTTCTCCGGGATTTTTCACCATTGAAACTGGTTTGTTAACTGTAATTTAGCTTTGTGGATTGAAGTTAGCTGGAGAAACAGGACTTATGGGCTTCTTTGGCACAATGGGCTGTAATTATGGGCAAAAGGCAGCTTTCGGGGTTTCTTGGAGAGTTTGCAGGGCCGAATGAGCTCAATTTTAGCTCACTGTGCGATTTTGTGGTGAATTTAGCAAGACAGAGGTTCTGGGATAATTTGGGCAGCAACATAGTGTTCCTTTTTCAAATTTATAGGTGTTGTGGGCAATTTTATAATGAAATCCAATAAAAACAGGGTCGGGCGCAATTGGTTGTAAATACCTGTTTTCTTGGTGGAATGGCCGATTTGTAGGTGACCAGGTGGGCCAAGGGGCCGAGCTGTGTAGTGACACTGCTGGTTGGCGGACTTGAATGGCGAAAATAGTCTTTTGTATGTAAATTCGCATGCACATGTTGCTTGGAGAAAAGTAAGGTAAATAGGTAAAAACAATGTTTTCGCCGCTTTTTATCCGAAATTTTGACTTTGGCGAGTTCGGGGTGCTTTTTTCTGATGACGTCAGCATGACGTCATTTTGTCGTGTGGCGGGGTATGGATGTTGACATGGTAGGTGACGTGGCATATGACGTGGCAGGTGATGTCAGCAGATAGGCAGGTGGCAAGGTGGGTGACATCATTAGGTGACGTGGGCATGACGTCAACATGGAGGCGGGCGGGTGGTAAGTGGTATTCCCCGCACCGCTTTTGGGGGGAAGTGGTTTCGGGGGAGGGGGCTCCAAACACACCAGGCGCTTGACACACGTCCTCGGTACGGCGGAAATACCGCCCATCCCCCGGACGCTATCGTTCGACAGGTTAGGGCTCGCGATAGCTGGCGGGCAATAAAGGTAGCGGCAGGTTAACTCCGGGGACCCGCTTTAATATTTTGGGTTTTTGTAATGTTTGCGGTGTATTTTGGACTTTGGATAAAATGGGTTTTTGGGGGAAAAAATGCAGGTTTCGGTTATTTTATTTAGCCAGAGGCCAAACAAGTCCCAATGGGCACGTGGACAGTTGTTATTGGCCCCAGGTGGACCAATAACTCCCTAAAAAAATTTAAAATATAGCTATAGTTAGCTAAGGGTCGGGGTATTAGATTTTTCAGGGATTTGATGTATTTATACATAGTAAGGGAGGGGAATATACATAGGAGCTATATAATAAGGTTAGTAGGTTAATATGATTATGTGGGATGGGTTTGTATGGTTTAGGCTAAGTTTATAGAGTGAAAACTTAGGCAAGGGGGGAATGAAAGGATGCCAAGTGGTGAAGTTTAGGAAACTTAGGTAAGATGGAATAAATACTTTTTACACAAGAAATGTGGCTTGTTTTGCCTAGGTGAAAACACCTTTTCACTTAGTTTTTCTATGGGATGAAGTGGACTAAAGGTAATGAACAGATCTCATTGCCCTTGGGGGGAATGTTAGTAAGTGTTTCTTGGGAAAATAGGGAGGGGAATTAGTCATGCTCCATTTGTTTTGTAGCCACCTTGCCATGGTACCTTATGATTTTATGAGATGGCAACTTGTTCCAAAGGAGCAAATTGCTCACAAACCATGCTTCTATACCATCAAAATTGCCTACCCAACCTAGTATACCTAACATTTTATCTTCATTTTCATTGAATGCATTTGAACTAACAAACCCTGATTCTTCTCTTTTCTTTTAGCTTCCCTCCTATCTTAGTCTATCCTTATTTCTTCCAGGGCTCAGATTAAGCTGTTGAGACCCTTTGCTTTTCTACCTAACTACTTGTCTGCCAAGCTTGAACTGTTTGTGCAGACCTTTATTCTCTATTCTAAGACAAGTAAATTCAAACACGATCTAGCCAGGATTAGGCTGTTTGGCTAATCATCAACTGTGGCAAGAGTTAACCACCTATACATGGTGAAAATTCATCAAAATATGGAACCTTTGTAGCATCAAAAGAATGAACATTTTTGGCACTTCTCCAGTCAATCATGAAAAATGAAACTTATTGGTATAGGAAGCTAACACCTTGCAATCACCACCCTGTTCCTCGTGATCATCACTTCACTCCTTGTATTCACCACCTCACTTGATTTTAATTTTCCACGTGCATGTGTGATTGAAATGAAATTTAGTTTACTAATCAAAGGTGGCCAAGTTTACTGGCCACCTCCAGCCTAGAAAAAAATTCCTTTCTTGACCATTAAACATTTTATCATCATATGCACAGGGAAGAGGAGAGGGTTGTCATACTTGAGCCTACTTGTGATGTTGAATTGTTGGAGAAGCTTTCATGCTGGAGTTGGACTCATAATATGATGGTCCTGAAGGTGTTGATTTCCTTCGTTTTCTTCTGCACATGTTCTCATAGCTTAATGATTCCTTGACTGATAAAATTGTTGTATGTGTACAAGTTTCTTCCCAGTCTATAATCTGTTGCTAGTGGAGTGGAGGAATTGATTCCTAAGGAGAATGTGTCCCTTCTTAATCTTAAGAAATGGCTTTATAATACTCAAGGTGATTGGATCTTCTGCTATGTGGGTGAAAAATAAATGATGTTGAGTTCCTGTTGTAACTGTATAACATACTACAAGGGGAATCCTCTTCCTGTAGAAGTCATTTAATTCCTCTTCAAGACCTCATTTATGCATGTGGGATTGATGTAAAGTCATAGGAGGTATAAGGACATGTTTAAAATCATCAAGAGGTGGTGTAGGTAGTAGAAAAGTTGATGACAAAGCCTTTTCTGATTTTTTTATATATATGTAAGGCAGAGTAGAATTTGAAGATGACTCTTAGATAGATGGAGTGTATGAGTGATAAAGGTGATATAGGTGGAACTCTCTCAACATTTATTATAGAATACATTCCCCTTTTGGCCCCTTTTCTAATCAGATTTGCCTCCTGTAGCAATTTGCGCTGCTCCTGTAGCATTTCGGGCTACTCCTGTAGCATTTAGGGCTTCTCCTCTAGTCATTTTTAGGAAAATCCTGTAACACTTTAGAGAGGAGGCAAATCATGATGCTATTACTAGCTAGATAATGGAGAGAGGTAGGGAGGTGAGTGAAGAGGGTGAAAATGCTATGGATGGATGAAAAAATGGAGGAAGGTATCTATAGAATTTGTTCTATGGCATGGTTCTGTTAACTGTTTGGAGTCCTGCAAAAGAGTGATGTTAGCAACATTGGTGTAAGAACTCCTTCCTTGTGTTTTTTTATTCTTTTCTCTTTTTTTATACATGCATGCTACCTCTATAGAGGTTTTCAACTTGCATTCCTGCCCTAGGTTCCTCAGAGGATGTTTTCACTTGGGGATTTTTTTATTTTTTATTTTGTTTTTGCTCTTGGGTTGCCTCAAAGAGGTTCTCAACCCTAGAGTTGGCCTTAGATGCCTCATGGAGGTTTTCACCTAGGCACTTGTTACATGTCAATTTTTCACCATGACACAATCAGTTTATGGGTCTTTTTACCATCCGTGAACATGGTTGAATGAACTCCCTTAGAAGTCAAACAACCCAAAATATATTGAAGTAGATGAGAAATTTGGGGAAAATAACAGTCACACCTTGTTAAGTTTCACCTGCATTGATTTTTCTAGATTTTCCCGCACATTCGTTGGAATTAACTCTGAGAACAACACAAAGATGGGCTTTATCTACCAATATAAACCCGCACAGGTGAATTCAAGAAAGTAAAAAATAAAAAGTACATTCTAGAAACATAGTTGGTTGAATATTTCCCAATTGAAAGCTTACAGGTGATGACTATTCGAACTATAAGCCTCATATGATACATCTTAATCCCTTTTCTCATGCAAACCTAATCCCTCAATGTAGGAGTCTCATCCTCCTCTTTTGGATCTAAAACTTCTTCCTCTTGGCCTATAAAATGACTAGAGGGATTGAGGAGGGAAGGATTTAGAGAAGATAAACTTATGCTATTAGTTTGAGATTGGAAAGCTTGTCATCTAAGGAGGAGATTGAAGGAATTTGGGAGGAACCTCACGGGATCAAGGCGAAGGTTGTAAGGCTCCTCTTTATCTTTGATTAATACAAATGAACACTTTCTCCCTTCGATTTGTCTTATTGAAGTGACAAATGGTTTATAATTGTTTATAATGTTTATTAAGGTAAATTCAATTCCTAATTTCCTTGATCATTAGGTTAAGTTTTGTTTGGATTATTTTATCGCATGTGCTTTTGATCCTTTCATGGTCGATGTTTATAGGTCTTATCAAGCATTGAGAAGCTACATCAAATCACAACAAGGGATCTTCATCGAGCACTTTGTGAAATAGGTAAGAGGCTCATCCATTAGCCTTAATTCTTATAATTCAAACAAGTCCAACTTAGGGAAAGAGTCAGATCAATTGTCTTGCTTGTTTCTAGTTTCCGTCAAGGATCTAGGGAGATCGCTCTTGTCCGCTAGAAGGATTTGTCTAGTGTAACAAATTGGCGACTCCGCTGGGGGTCTCTGTTCTCATCTTTTTCCTTAGTTTTGCTTTCTTATTCTTCTGATCTATCTTGACTTGAGTCTTTATGAATTAATGACCTTTTAGATATGTGTGGTTGATTCCTTGAATTTTTATTTTTTCTTGGGTTTATTACACCTGCGTTGTTTTCATTCGCTAAAAAAGTAAAGTTCTGTGCCAATTTCGCCTTAGCAATTTGATTTGAATTTGAAACTACTTGAAAAAGGTTTGCAAGGTATTCAATTCAGTATTAAACATGTTTAATGTCTTGCAGTAAAGAAACCAATTAAGTTTTCAGCTGTTCATGAACCATTCAAGCATAGCAGAAATATTTCTTTTGACTGTTTAACACATCAAAATGAATTTGTTCTGTAAAATAAATCAACCACATATGCAAAAGAAGTTGATGAAGCAGTTCACCCCTCCTGGGCTACGTCTGCTAGGTCCAAGGCTCCCAAATGGGTTAGCCCTCGTTTTGATTAAATGCTCAAAATGAAATTACAGCTGATTAGAAGTCTCTACAGGTGAAATGGACTGTAGAATCAGCTTCAGAACACATGAATCCTTCAGGATTGACTGCTGGTTCACCTCCAATGGATACCTGCAACCTGAAACAGTTCTCACAATACTGGGCCCTAGTGGCTCCTAGAACTTTCACGGCTCCAAAACCTGTGTAAATGACCTCTGATGGAAAAAATACCTGTGCCAATGGCTTCAGAACGTCCAAAATACCCAAAATCAAAAAAAAAATTCGTCCAAAACCGACTTTCCTAGCCAAAGTTATGGCCATTTAATGGAACTGCCAATTTCCCCTAAAAAAACTCCAGTTAACTAACTGTAGAGGCCAGTTAGGGCCGCCAAATATGGCGGGCCCGCCAATTTTGGTGCCCTCCGCCAAATGTGCTGCCAACTGAACTTAACTGCCCACCAAATCTGCATGTGATCACGTGTTTGGCTCGGCGGTTATCCTTGGAATTCGCGCCCGGCGGTTAGCTGCTAGCCCCCGGTTCCTGGGGTGTGGTCATATGGTGGCGGGGCTGGCCCCCCCAAATTTTCCTGCTCTGCATCATTTAAACCTTAAATAAAAATATTCCCGTTAATTTTCAAACTTGGAGGCCGTGGCGCGTTGGTAAAGTCTGAGCTTTGTTGCATAGATGTCGTGGGTTCAAACCACGAATGACCCAAAATTTATTTTAACATACGACCAAAATGCCTACGTCAGCTTGGGGCCACGTGGCGGCCTCCAGGCTTGCCACGTGGCAGCCTCTGATTGGTCCATCCCCATGGAATATTCGGTGGAATATTCCTTTTTAATTTTTTTTTGAAAATTCAAATTTTAAAGGTCATTGGGCAATTTTGTTTTTGCCATAACTTTCACATACGGTGACCATTTTTTGAACCGTTTGCGGCGCCAGAATCGGGAGGACGAGCTCTATCCGATCGTTCAAGTTTGAGCCAATTATGAGCACTTTCATTTTTGAGCATTTTTCGACACTTGGGACATGAGCCCCTGATCACGCCTCCCCATTGGGAAGCTTTTGGACCCCAAAAGCCTTCAACTACCTGTTAAAGAGGTGAGGGTACAGCGCCCTCACTCTTTCCACCTCCATCCACTTTGCCTTGTTTGGTTTGCTGCCTTTGAGATCAACCCGAACATAATCTACACTGCCCCTCCTTGAAGTGCGTGTCCTTCTGTCAAGGATTGTATCTTCTTTCAGCTCATCTAAATATTCTGGCGAGAAATCTTCTATAGATGGCAGCTGAACAACACTTTCATGATCAGCGATCAAAGGAGGTTCATACAAACGTAAGTTCTCCACATTAACAACAGAATACATTTGCATGTAGGAAGGCAAATCTAATTGAAAAGCATTATTTCCAACCTTCTTGAGGATTTTGAATGGACCATAACGAATAGGCTTCAGCTTTTTACCTTCTCCTTGCATCCTTTCCTTACTAATGTACAGCCATACCTCATCACCTTCTTGAAACTTGTGATCGACTCTATGCTTGTCGTGTCTTTCCTTGTACTTGCCTTGACTTTTCTCAAGCTGTTCTTGAATTTGCTGATGTATTTGCTGAATTCTTTCAATGAATGAACATGCTTTGTCAACATCACTATGTCTCTCAATGGCGACATCTTTCTCAAGAATGAAATCAAGAGGCGATTTTGGCAAGTAACCAAAACAAGCTTCAAACTGTGAGGTGTTTGTGGAAGAGTGCTTGGCACGATTGTAAGCATGTTGTATGTAGTCCAAATGTTCATCCCAAAGCTTGGGATGCTTGCTGCAATATCCTCTCAAGAGGTG
>APFE030419600.1:4915-24213 GCA_000404065.3 Pinus taeda | reverse complement strand
GCTTATACAAAGCAATCGGGTTGAACGTCAAATACCTTCAAGTCTATGGAGACTCTGAGATTGTAGTCAAACAGGTACGTAACACCATACATTGCCTATCAAGTCATTTGAAACACTATCAATCTATAGTACAGGATCTGACTGAACCATTCATGACATTCAATATTTTCTCAATCCCGAGAATTCAAAACGATAGTGCAGACCTTTTAGCCAACGTAGCCTCTAGACTCATTCCTTCCGAAGATTTTACCCAGATAGATTCTCGATAGAATTAATCTTTAAACCGTCCGTCCCTGACAACATTACAAACTGGAGAGTATTCAATGACGATCCTGATATTGTAAACTTCCTCACCTCAGAAGGATCCTACTCCAATCAAATAATTGACGAAGACCACCACGATCAACAAATACAACAAACCAGCACTGATAATGCTATACCAAAATCGGTGGTTAAGTTAGAAGACTTATATGATCTGAAAAAGTTGGTTTAAAAGGTCTGCTAATTCTAAGCTCTACAGTTCAACTCTGAACCATGAATCAGTAAACCTGGGAACCGATGATAAACCACAAAACGTTAATCTAGGTCACGGCCTAACTCCTGAAGAAAAACTAGCATACATTCGTCTCTTGAGACAATACAAGAATGTTTTCGCCTGGAATTACGACGAGCTGAAGACATACGACACTTCCATTATCCAATACACTATTCCTATGATCGACAATGAAAAACCTGTCCAGCAGAAACTCAGAAAAATCCACCCCAATCTAGAAAACCAAATAAAGACTGAGCTAAATAAGTTGTTAAAAGCCAGAATAATTTTCCCCATCAGACATTCCAAGTGGATCTCCAATATGGTACCCGTTAGAAAGAAAAGCGGAGATATTAGAATCTGCATCGATTTTCGAAATCTCAACAAAGCCTGTCTAAAAGATAATTTTCCCCTCCCTCCTATGGAGCAGATATTACAGGCAGTAGTAGGTTCAGAATTAATGTCTTTTCTGGATGGATTTTCAGGATACAACCAAGTGCTGGTACATCCCGATGATCAGCTAAAAACCACGTTCTGCACCAAATGGGGCACCTATGCATATCGAAAGATGCCATTTGGTTTAATCAATGCCGGCGCTGCGTTTCAAAGAGCTATGGACATCGCATTCAAAGGTTTAGTCAATAAAGCCGTAGTAATTTATTTGGATGATATAACAGTATACTCAAAGAAGCGAGGCGACCATCTCAGAGACTTAAAACAGATCTTTCAATGATGTTTAAGGTATGGGATTTCACTTAACCCAAAGAAATCTTTTTTCGCATTAAATGAAAGGAAACTTCTAGGATTCATAGTGTCAAAATCTGGTATTCACATTGAACTTGATAGAATCAAAGAAATTTCCGAAATATCCCTGCCTCATAATAAAAAGGCCATGCAATCTTTTCTTGGTCAAATCAATTTTGTGAAAAGATTTGTCCCGGATTTTTCAAGAATTGTTTCTCCTTTGCAAACCATGATAAAAAAGAATTCAAATTTCAAATGGGGTCTCGACGAACATGAAGCATTTAATCTGATCAAACATGCTATCATTAATGCTCTGTCTTTAGCAACCCCAAATTTTTCAGAATCTTTTATCTTATACACATTCGCCTCAGAAAAATCATATGCTGCGATCCTAACTCAAGCAAATGAAGAGAAAGCGGAAGCTCCAATCGCATTCTTTAGCTCTAATTTACAAGGGGCTGAACTCAATTATTCAGACGTAGAGAAACAGGCATATGCCGTTTTCAAAACGATCAAGTATTTCAGATATTTCTTACTTAAAACCCATACCAAGGTCATAGTACCGTTTCCAGCGGTAAGAAATCTTTTAATACAGAAAGATGTGGGTGAAAAAAGAGCGAATTGGATCACTGCTTTATAGGAATACGACCTTGAAATCAAACTAGCAAGCATTGTGAGAGGCCAAGGCTTCTGTAAAATGTTAGCTGGAGCATCGCATATTCCTGAAAGCTCGTCTGAGGAAGTACAAACGTATGAGGTAAGCCTAAACGATATAGAATCTTTATACGCTGACACCATTTATTATCTCAAAAATGGGTATGCTCTAGCTCACCTGGATCACACTAAGAAAAGGGCCTTGAGATTAAAGGCTAAACAATATCAGCTCATAGATGATGTTCTGTTTAAAAGAAATTATGATTCTATGCTTCTTAGGTGTCTCGAGAAAACTGAATCCGAAAAGTTTTTGCAGGAACTCCATGATGGACCTACAAGCGGACATTATGCTGGAGATGCCACCGCACACAAGATCTTACGAGCAGGGTATTATTGGCCCACACTGTTCAAAGACTCACACAGTTACGTGAGGAGATGCCAAATCTGCCAAACTACTGCAGGGAGACAAAGGAAACCGTCCATGCCACTACAGCCGGTAAACATTGAGAAACCATTTAGTCAATGGGGCTTGGACATAATAGGTGAGATCGTTCCTCGCTCCTCTAAGCAGCATAGGTATATCCTCACAGCAACTGATTATTTTACTAAATGGGTAGAAGTGGTACCTCTTCAAGACAACTAATTCTGAAAATATCATTGAGTTCATTGATCAATTTATAATCACTAGATTTGGATTGCCATCAGCTTTTAATTTTTGATAATGCTTCTTACTTTTCTGGGAATGCAATGACTGATTTTGCACTTAAAAGAGGGTTTTAAACTAAAATATTCGTCCAACTACTATCCGCAAGGAAACGGATTGGCTGAGTCAACAAATAAAAACCTAATCAGGATTATTAAGAGGACAGTTGACTAGAGCCAGAAGAATTGGCACAAAACCTTAGTAAACGCTTTATGGGCAGATAGAATAACGAAGAAGGCTTCAATCGGCACTTCTCCCTTTAACTTAGTTTATGGGAAGGAAGTGGTTCTTCCAACTCATTTAATGATTCCTTCCTTGTCTTTAGTATAGTACATCGATGAGGTATCTACTTCCTCCTTACAACTAAGACAGATGAGAATAATTAAATTGGAAGAACAACGAGAGCAAGCTAGGAAAACCCATGCTCATCACCAAGCACTAATAAAATCCTCTTTTGACTCAAGTATAATAACCAGAAAAAACTTTCAAATGGGAGATCTAGTTTTGAAATGGGATAAGGCTCACGAAGAGAAAGGCAAACATACAAAATTCCAGAAAATGTGGCTTGTTCCTTTTCAGATTGTAGAAGTCATAGGCCCGTCAACGTTTGTGTTGTAGTATTTAGCAGGTAGAAAGGATTCCTTGCCTGTTAACAGACAAACCCTGAAAATATACTTTCCATAGAAGATAACTCTTCTAAATTTTTGTAGAATAGCTTTTTGTTATTCTTTCTTAGGAATAAAACCAGTTGTAGATGATTACTTCAGGAATTCGCGTTAAATTGGACACCAGATCCTCTGTTAGATTTTGATTTTTCACTTGTACAAACAGTAAAAAATTTTCGAAAATCTGATCTTTATTATTGACGAATAGAGTCCAACTTTACCTTAGAAATGATACTAGTTCTGACTTCAAAAATTTTATGAAAGCAACCTTTGGCGAAGAACTCATTTTATATCAGCACAATGAAAGATATCAATTACAAAATGAGTATTCTCTGTAAAACTGCTATTTTTCGAACTCTATTATTATCGTCCAGAACTTTCTTAAGGAAAAACAATGGGTTCCTCCCTGCTAAAGGAAATCGCAGCATTCAGAGAAGTAATCCGAGAAAGCAATATGTATCTCAAAAAATAAGAGGTCTCATCACGAGCTGGCTTATCATGATCACAGGTATTATAACTTGCTGACCTTGCCAATACTGTCCACCAAAACAGGGCAACGACTTAAGATTGTTGCAATCAAAAGAAAAGGGCTCTCATCACGAGCTAGCTTGTTCAGCAAAAGTATAAATCAAGTGAATGACTGTGTCATAAATTGGCCACCAAACCAAGACATTGTTCTTTGGAGAATGAAAAAGAAAAAGTATAAAAATGGTTTTCTCTCTGAAAAGGTTGTAGATAGCTTTAAGCAGGATAAAGGATCATTGCTGGGTAACAGGTAACCCTATCGAGGCTATGGACGCCTGCGGGCAGCAGAGGCTCTACCTACGGTAAATGAGCATATTTTAAATGACCAGCATAGCAGAGATGACCTCATTTTATCTTTAAAAGGGACCAAGTAATGGCTGGTGTAAATACAAGGGCTGAACCATAGAAAGCAAATGAATGGAATGCAAAAAGGTTAAAATAAAGTATCATTGATAGGATAAGACAAACATACTCTATCTGTCCATAACAAAGTTTAGACTGACGAAAGTTTTTTGTTTCGGAAGTTGAAATTCAATAGAAGGTCAGAGATAACTGGTTCTTCCCAGTGAATCACCATTGTTGTGGTCACCAACAACCCCCCTCTTTTGTTTGGTGTTAGCAACAACACCGAGCAAATGGGGGACCCTTAGTAAAAAATTCATCAAATTCCCCTTGAATATTTTTGTTTTTCCTTAGAATCTTATCGTAGCAAAGCAAACGAAACACTTCTTGTTATAAGCGTATCAAACCACGAAGAAGCGATGCTAAACTCATCGCATCGCATTTACCATGAGCGCTCTTAATAAGAGAGACTTAAGAAATCCCCGACGGCCGATATGCGACGTCGCATATCGCAGCAGCCGCATAGAGTAAGACGCAATGACTAATATCTGCGACGTGCGATTTGCGATTTGCGATCTCTGATCCACAATTTGTGATCTGCGATGATCCGATATTGCGATACCACAATGCTATAATACAAATCTGCGATCTGCGATATGCGATCTGCGACGAATGTGAAATCTTGCTCAGCACAACATTCAAGGAAAGCCGTCCTTTAATCAGAATTAGGCGCACACCTGTAAAAAGAAATTAATGATCGTACGAATGGCTATTGTTCATTTTTCGAAGAGTCAGTTCACTTTGAATGTCATGATTATACACACGCAAGATCTGAAGCTTTCATATCAAACTTTATTTTTCATTTACTCTTTTCCTTTACGCAAACTATAAAACAGGAGATAAAATGGAGTAATTTTTCTTTTGCAGGAAACATCTAAGGAAAAGAGGAAAGCACCGATGCTCAAAGGCCACAGAAGAGACTTCTTCAGAAGCAGGAACCACATACGATAGGACTACAGATTCCAAAGTATCACTCAGCGGATGCTAACGAACGATAGGCCATCTGAAGCTCAGGATCAAAGGCGCACAAAAGTAGCATGACTACAAAGATACCTAAAGCTTACACGACAGAAAATCCCGAAATGAAGAACAAAGGCAGTTTCCAATCCAGAGAATTGCTCGGAAAGTAAAGTCTTCTGACTCATCAAGTCATTCATGAAGACAGAAAACCAAAGTAGCAAAAGCAGATCCAGTTTGAGAAAAATTCGAGTTATTACCAAGTATACATTCAGTCAGCGGGAGATTCTCTAAAATATCTGATAGTTTATCAAAAAAGTGGTGCCGACCCTTGTTACTTCTATTTTTATAACACGCACAAAGGGAAAGGCAACCAACCGACTCTTCTCAGATGAATGCTGCACACTCACAGCACTAAGGAGCGAATACAGAAATAGTTCAGAGTTAGATTTAATTTTAGAAATAATTTGCTTTATCAGAGGGACGGTCATTTGAAAACCGGATCCCAAATTTATGTAATCAAGTTAATTAGTTAGCAGTATTTAAACCCTTCTCAGGCATTTAGAGAAGGGTCCGAAGATTTGTCAAAAACTCGTCCTCAGAACATGCACTTTTGCACCCTCAGAGGTGGTTTTGATGAATGGATGGATCAAGGTTTATTAATGTTTGCATCTGATATCTGCTACTCATGTTGCACTTCTGTACTCTTAGTAGATGTTAGAACAAGGAGAGATAAATCATTGTTGCTTGAAGCTTATGAGTGGAACCAGTCATAAATGGTACTTTTATCTCTTGACTATTTCTGCTTATATTCTTAAAGTGATTTATAAATTTTAGTTGTTTATATGTCATTGTATGAATGTATGGGTTATCATTTCGCACTTTTGTACGGTGGAGTCATATTGTTTATGCCTGACATATGAGTAACTTATTATGTGATATGCTGTTCACAACTATTTTGCCTAACTTCTTATGCAAAGTGGTTTATCTTTAATGATTTCTATTCTTATAATAGCTGAATGATCTTTATTACCAGTTATTGTTCGAAATCTCTTTAGATCGCATAATAGAAGATATACACCCCGGGTTAGCGTAGATTAGACGTGTTGTTTCTCGCTAGATTACAATAGCATAGAGTAAATTTAAAGGATCTGAATTAGATTAGCTTTAAATTTCTCTTAGACCAGCATAGTTCAACTCTACACACACACACACACACCCAAGATCGGGAAACTGGTCCCGTTATCCCCAGTCGGACCCGCTATACCAAACGGATAAGGAGCTGCCAAACAAGGTCCGGACCGGGTGGGTATCCCCCTTGTTGTTGACCCGATTTTCGGGGCTTCAACAGGTGCTCTGGGCAATTTTACAGAGAAAACTTAGAAAAACAGGGTTTCGGAGTAAATCTCAGGTAAATACCTGTTTTAATGGACGCCCTGTGCAAAATGTATATGGAAGACCAAGCTGAGGGGCCGAACTGTGGAGTCAATTTCTTTGGGTGGCGGACTGTGAAGTTAAAATGCTGCTTCGGACATAAAAGAGCATGTAGTGGTTGCGCAGAAGAAACAAAGAAAAAATGAACAAAAACGACATTTTACACCTTTTAACAAACAATTTTGACTTTGGTGGGTTGTTGGCACGCTTTAGTCTGGCGACGTCAGCATGACGTAATCTTTATCGTGTAGCGGGGGTATGGAAGCTGATTTGGCGATGACGTGGCAGATGACATCGAGGTGAGGTGGCAGTTGTGACGTCAGGGTGACGTGGGGTGACGTCAGTAGTTGATGTAGTCATGATGTCAACGGGGAGTGGGCGGTAAGCGGTATTTCCCGCACCGCGTTTGGGCAAAAGTTGTATTAGGAGGAGGGGTCGCGATAGTGCCGAGCGGGCAATGCGTGTCTCCTGTACGGCGGAATAACCGCCATTTTCCCGGAAGGTAAAGTTCGGTGATTGGGGTGGTTGCGATATGGCTGCGGACCGTCCGATCTGAGTGTGATAATCTGACGGTTGACAGGATGCGGAGTTGGTGGAGGCGTAAGGTGCGGGTCCCGCCGTAATATTTCAACGTTTTGTAATGTTTGGCGGGGTATAAAACTTTGGTTATCGTGGTTTTTATAGGTTTTATGTTGGTGGGTTTGGTTATTTGTTTAACCAAATGTTAAACAAATCCCGATGGAGCATGTGGAGGGTTGTTATTGGCCCCGGGTGGACCAATAACTCCCGAAAAAAATTGAAATATGGCTATAACTTTAGCTGAGGGGAGGGATATTAAAGTATTTTGGGTTTTTTTATGTATTTAGTATAATAGGGGAGGGGAAAACATTTACATAGGAATTATATAATAAAGTTAACATGTCAATATGGCTTTATGAAGGGAAGCGCTAAGTTGTAGAGTTAGGAACTTAGGCTTAGGGAAATGAGAGGGTTTTTAGTAGCAGAGTAGAATAGCTTAGGCTTAGTAGAAGATAAATGTTTTACATAAGAAATGTGGCTTCTTAGCTCATGGATAAAATATCATTCTACTAAAACTTTCACCTGAAATGGAGTGGTCTAGGGACTTTGAGCAAACCTCAATATCCTGGTGGGATGTTAGTAAGTGATTGTTGTGAGAGGAATGAAGGGGAGTTAGACATGCAACATCTGATTTGTCACCACACTTTGCCATGGCATTCATAATATCCATAAGAGTCGAATTATATTTGAGTAAAGAAATCACTCATGCCACTGCTTCTGCAACATCAAAACTACTTACCCATCCTACTACACCTAACATTTTTTCTTCATTTTCCTTGGGTGCATTTGAACTAGGAAACCCTGATTCTCTTCTTTTCTTTTAGCTGCCTCCTATCTAAGTCTACCCTTATGTCTTCCAAGGGCTCAGATTTAGCTGTTGAGCTCCTTTGCTTCTCTACTTAACTACTTATCTGCCAAGCTTGGACTGTTTGGACAGACCTTTATTCTCTATTCTAGGACAAGTAAATTCAAATATGAACTTGGCCAAGATTAAGATATTTGGCCATTCATAAACCATGATAAGAGTCAAGCAACTATACATAGTGAAATTCTTCAAAAATGGAATAGTATTGGCATTTGAACTAGCCCACTTTCCTGGTCTTTTCTTTGGGGTTCATTTCTTTCATTTTTCTCTTCGACCATTTTATTTTTCTTTTTTCCCTTTGATTTTGCTTTTTGGGCATACCCTCTTTTCATTTTTCTAATCCTTTTCACTTGTCTTCAAAATATGGAAACCTTTGCAGCATGGAAAGGATGAACATATTTGGCACTTCTCTAGTCAATCATGAAAAATGAAACCTATTGGTATAGGAACCTAACACTCTGCATGCTATTCCTCATTCTTAGAATATATCAATATATCATCAATGAATATTATTACAAGCTTTTCTAGATATGGACACAACACGTTGTTCATCAAACACATGAAAGTATTCATAGCATTAGTAAGACCAAAAGGAAACAATACTACGAACTCATAATTCCCATACTTGGTACAGAATGTAGTCTTGCAAATGTCCTCTTCTTTCATGTGTAGCTGATGATATCTTAATCTCAGATCAATCTTCAATAATATTGTTGCTCCCTTCAACTGATCAAATAAATCATCAATCTGCGGCAAAGGATATGTGTTCTTGGTAGTCACCTTGTTCAACTACCTGTAATCATTGCATATCTTGATAGTACTATACTTCATCTTTACAAACAATACTATTGCACACCAAGGAGATACACTTGGCCTAATGCATCCCTTATCATGAATTTATTTAAACTACAACTTCAATGCCACCAACTCTGGAGTACTCATCTTGTAAGGTGCCTTTAATGTTGGTGCCACTCTCGAAATTAACTCAATAGAAAATTCCACTTCCCTTTGAGGAGGAAACTCTAAAATATTTTTTAGAAACACATCCTAAAATTGCTACAAAACTAAATACCTCTTCAAGACTTCATCATTGTCAACATCCCCCCCCTTGTAACTGGAAACATGCACTGCAAATAATACAACCCTTTCTTGCAATTGTTCTTTTCTTGGATAGTTGTAACCATTCTCACTGATTTAGGATTCTTCTTACCCTACAAAATTCTTCTTTCCCCATCATCATATAGGCACTCAATAGCCTTATCATAGTAGTGCACTTTAGTCCTATGAATGTATAACCAATGCATGCCAAAAATAATATTGTATGATCTTGACGGAAACACATTCAGATATGCTGATGTATACATTCCATTCAACTCAAATGCACAAGACCTCACCCAATGATGAACTATTTTCTTGCTCCCTGTTTCCAACTCCACCACCCAATATTATTCATGCACTTCTTTGCTTAATCCACACTTATCCACTAGTTCAGGACTGATATAAATATAATTATATCCACGATCAATCAAAATGGAAACAACTTGATGACAAAGCTTACCTTCCATATTGATAATAGATGCTTGATGATCAACCTTCCTATCATCCACTGTTACATAAATCTGAGGAATACTCTACCCAATGTCTTCAACTATTTGTCCCTCTTTATCACTATGAATATGAGGTCTACCGCCTTGTTGTTTTGGACAATCTCTCCTACCATGCTCTCCACCATAAGTCCAACACTACAAATTCATCTTACCATCACCTTTGTTCAACTCCTCAGGATGAGATCCATGTCCTCTGTCAACTACATTGAACTTCTTGTATGATGTTTCATTTTCCTTCTTACTTGCATCATGAGGTCTTCCTCACTTCTTATCCCACTTTCTTTTAATATTTTCATTGCCTTTCTAATCCCACTTAGGCTCAGACTTACGCTTAGACTACTCATAACAATGCTTCAACTTCCTAATGACTTCCTCCAATGACCAAGGCTCATCATATTCAATCCAATCCTTGAATGCTATAGTAAATCTATTGATGAACTCATCCTTTCCATCGTAATATCTCTCACACAAGTACTTCTTTCTAAAGGGTATTTTAAACTCATGCTAACTCAAATCCTTTGTCTTGATGCCACTGACACACTTCACATCTTCCTACTAGATATTTTCTTTTCCCTTAAGACTGCAAATAGATATTATGGCTTTCATATTTTGTGAATAAGCATGCAAATCAAATAATTTCTTCATCCAAAGTAGCTATGCTTCTACATCTTCTAATTAATTCAACTCTCCATCAAAGGTAGGAGGCTTGGCTTTCTTGAAATCATTCGGTAAGTACTACTTCTCACTCATCCTATAAGGATGATAGCAGTGATAACCATGATGTATCTCTGATCAAAAACTAAAATAGAACCCATAACCACTACCTCTCCTATGAAGAGTATCCATCCATCTACCACCTATGACTGTATCATCCCTGTCCAACCTATGCCCTCCATGAGACCTAATACCATACACCCTATTAGTCCTTTCCTCATGTCCATAATTAATCTGTGGTTGTCCCTATCTCTACAAATATGAAAGGCTATGAAGGATCACTTCATTGACCTCTACTTGTTTTTCTTAAGCTCTAGTAAGTATTTCCTATGACTGTATTATCCTATCATTATTT
This sequence comes from Pinus taeda, assembly GCA_000404065.3. Lineage (NCBI taxonomy): Eukaryota > Viridiplantae > Streptophyta > Pinopsida > Pinales > Pinaceae > Pinus > Pinus taeda. The sequence continues at coordinate 13,477 of APFE030419600.1, read as the reverse complement.
TCACTGTAACTTCTGATATTTTCCTTTAAGCTTCCCAACCTGTCTACTAAATCAAGAGAATACTAATCTCCTTTTTGCTTATCTAATCTGTAAGGAGAGTCACGTGAACTATATTCCACCATTCTTCTCATCATCTTTGATCTTCTACTTCTTGCAAATATGTCATGTTAGATAAATCATGTATAAACATAATGAAAATCATACCTCAGTGAAGTTCAGGGGAGGTTATCGCATCTACACAAATTAGTCTAGATTATGATGATATATATAAATATATATATATATATATATATATATATATATATATAATATATATATATATAATGACATCAACATATCAATCATCTCAATATCAACATCACCATAATGACACAAGATTGCAACAATGATCATCACCATGCATGCATAGAAAATATATCATAAAATAAAATGAATTCATAATGATCACACCTAGCCCATCCAATCCAAGTGTTTGAACCTGGAAGCTCTAATACCAATCTGTAACCTCCCCTCCCACATTTATCCAAATTTACAAGCTCACCAAGGTAAACATGAGAGAGGTGTCACTATGACATGACTTGAACTCCAAATTCTGGTTATGGAAGTGGGTCAACTAACCAACACTTACAGACATCCTATAGGGACTACAAATCACCCAGGAGTTGAAGTGGCACACCAGGAGGTTAATCCTTGAGTTGGAACCTTGTTTATTTGACCTAACACCCAATCACACACATAACAAGGCAAGAGTGCAGTTATAGGCCTCTAACCACACACATAGGCTTGCTTCCATGTGATTATGGCCTTATAAACTCTTCAGTTCTGAGCCTGCAGTTCTAGGTTCAATGCCACCTTTTTACGCCAATTTAGACCACTGCCCAGAATTGCCTATAACTTTATAGAATCATAATTTACATAATAATAATGAAAAAAATTCAAACTTGAATCAAGAACTTGACCTAGACTACCTAAACCATAACAAGAATTTCATAAAACATATGAAAATCATGTAAGCTACAGGTCAAAAATGCATATTTGATCATAAATTAATAGTCTTCATATGAGAATCAACAAGAAGGCTCTAAGCCCTCTCTAGCCAGTTTCAATAGCACTTGTTAATCCATACCTTTATCGACCATTCAATAACTTATCAAAACATGTCAAGAGTCGTAGATAGATTACATCATATAGCCATCATATAACCAGCAAAAACCCAACATCAAAACCATGAAAATATAGCCATAATATCACCAACATAATTACTACAATTATTCATAAATCATAGTAGTAAAACAACTCTTATTAATCTATGAAAACAATGACCAAGTAAAGGATTTCCATGTACCACCTAACCATAGATTGGGCTGAACCAAATCTCTCTTTTGGTCAACCACCGCTATGCCATATTCCAAGCATGAATGTGGGAACTCATGGAATAAACCAAGACAAAACCAACCAGGGCTTCTAGAGGCCAAACCGCCTCAACCCTCATCCATCGTGATTCCACCTCTACAATATGGAAATCAATAACACCATTTAGATCAATCTCTACCCAAGCTATCCATGGCTCTAGGAACTAGTAACTCAACCCACAACCTTCCAGGGCTCCATAGCATTTTTTCCAACCGTGGATCTAGGGACTAATAACTCAACCCACCAAGTGCTCTAGAGCGTTTGTCCCAACCAATGGCTCCAAGAGCTAGTAACTCAACCCATGTACTTCTAGGGTTTCTAGAGCATTTGTTCTAACCCATATCCATAAGGAACATGGGAAATATCCATGCCAATGACAACACATAACCAGAAAATCACATGCATATACCATGCCATCTAGAAATAAACAAGGAAATCATGCATGCAACCTCTTACCTACAAATAAATCCAGTTGTAGTTGTTGATCCAATTGTTTCCCTTGTGCTCCCTACTTTCCGTTGTCTTCTTTCTCCAAATCCAAGTGAATTCCAAAGTGCTCCAAGGATACTCTAAGTGTCCAAGAGAATGAAAGAATGAGATAATGAAATGAGAGCTCCAAAATTGAACTGAAAAAAAGGATAAGAATTGATCTTCTGAAGCATTTTTATTATTGATGCCTCTACTTTCTCCATTTTCCTTCATTTTCCTCTAATTTTCTTAGCATGCAAATATGTGTCTCTTCACCTTCCTTTTCTCCTATTTTGTGTTATTTTCATCAATAAATGCCAATTATTGCCTATTTTCCTTTGCCAATGACTTCTCCAATTTCCATAAGCATTAATTAATCACAAGTGATGCCCATCACTATGTTTTTCCCAACATTCAGCTAGGAATACATGTTTCGTGACCTTGGTATTATTTTATTTACATAGAAAATCAACCAGGGGTTGTTACATCCCTAACCCTAATCTTCCTTCTATAATATATTGGAGATTAATGGTTGAGATTATTTATAAGTCACTTAAATAATTAAATTATTTATACTTAGAAAATGACTTAATACTCCACAATAATTAATTGACTTTTATTATTGTACTTTTCCAAAGTTAGACTTAGGAAGAACATAAATCACTTACTCCACCAAGCAAGCACCTAAAGAGGAAATAAATCATCATCCACATGTTATGACACCAACCCTATGTACAAGGCCTTCCAAATCTACCACAAACTTCAACAAGATGAAACTTGGACCATAGTGAGGGGAAACCCCAATGATTATATGGTTCCATTTTTAGATCTTGATTCCCTATAGTTTTGGAACTATTCTTTAAGAAAGTCAAACTTCCTCAATGCTCCTAAAATAAGGTTAGTTTAACATTTCTTTTATAAATATTATTCTAGATGGTTTCAAAGGCTAAACGGGGAACATAATTAGGGAAATCCCTATGAAAGTCTCATAGATATTTCATATCTTGGTTCACTATATTTTCATAGATATGCCTTGAGGAAATCAAATCTCATGATTTCTCCTAAAATTAGACCTCAAAGCAGGTCAACTTCAAATTATTGCCAAAACTTTCTTTTTGAGAGGTTCAAGACAATGAAACATGAAGGAGATAGAGAAAATTTATCAAGGCACTAGTGGTATAAATTTCATATCTTGTTCCTCTATAATTTTCGAGATATACTCTATGGAAATTTAAGTTATGAGAGAAATAAATATTTCACACAAATTGTTTGATGGAATGCCCCAACAAGATGTAGTTTTGTTGATGGTGATTAGACAATGTGTTGGAAATGCTTGATAATTTGTTTTAGATAAAATGTTGTGCCTCACATCCCTAATGAAGGATTAGGGGGCTAGATATGTTACAGAAGCCTTCCTCTTCATTTAATATAGTGACTACCCTATTTTATGGCCTAGATAGCAATATTATTTTTTGCAATTGGTAAATAAATTCTAAGTTCTACATGCAATTCTAATCTACAATAGAATTTGATTCTATGATTAGCATATTTTAGCTATGATTTCAAAAACAAAGAGTGAACATGAAATTGATAGGTATTATTAGTATTAAAACTAAAAACAATTCACTATTCACTAATAACAAAAATATCCAAATAATCAAGAATGAGACAATGTAAGCCTGTATTTAATATATTTATTATAGTCTCACATTTACAATTTAGAAACATTGAAAAGAAATAGTAAGATTAAAGGATGAATGCGTAAGAAATGCATAAGTTGTAAGTTAGATTTATTATCATCATTCCAACATGATAAGACAGAGGGAAATCCACATAAAATAACAAGAGTAGTTGTGAATTATAGATCAAAGTATTGTCTCTTCATTCTAATAAGCAGTATGATTTTTTTGTTTTTAGCAGGATGTCATTGTAAATATTGCATTGAGTTGTGTTATAAAGCTCCATGGGAAATATGTTTTGTTTCCAGTTGTCTTTTGGTCATAGGTGTTATTAATCACTGAGGATGGTGATCCCCCATGGGGGAGGGGTTTGTAACAACTCCTGATTGATTTTACATGTAAATAAAGTAAGAAGAACGTCATGGGACACATATTCCAAGTTGAATGTTTCACAAAACATAGTAATGGGCATCACTTGTGATTAATTAATGGCTATGGAAATTGGAAAAGGCATTGGCAAGGCAGAGAGACAATACTTTGCATTTATTTGTGAAAATAAAGGAAAATAGGAGAAAAGTAACGTGAAGGGACACATATTTGCATGCTAAGGAATTTAGAGGAAAAATGAAGGAAAATGAAGAAAATATAGGCCTTAATGATAAAAGGGCTTCTGAGGATTAGATCAAATTTTTTGACAATTCTATATTTTTGATCATTTCAGTTTTGGAGCTCTCATTTCATTCCCTCATATTCGTGCACACTTAGAGTATTCTTGGAACATTTTTCCATTCACTTGGATTTGGAGAAAGAAATCAAAGGAAAGCAGGAAGTGCAAGGAAATAGTTAGATCAATAGCTACAACTGGATTGCTATGCAGATAAGAAGTTGTATGTGTGATTTCCTTGCTGATTTTTGGATGCATGGTATATGCATGTGGTTCCCTGGTTATGTATTAGCATTGGTATGGATATTTTCCTAGTTTGACGGTGGTTTTAGCCTTTCCTTTCCATTTATTGGATAACCATGGTGTCCTGCTTATTATTTTTTTGATTGGTGCTCATGTTTCTTATGGCTATGGGTTGGAAAAATGCTCTGGAATCCCTAGAACAACTTGGTTTGGGTTGCTAGTTCCTGGAGCTGTTGGTTGGGACAAACACTCTAGAGCCATGGGTGGATTGAGTTACTTATTCTTGGAGCCGTAGTTGCAACAAATGCTTTGGAACCCTAGAAGGTTGTGGGTTGAGTTATTAGTTCCTAGAACCCTAGGTAGCTTGGGTAAAGACTGACATGGTTGATCTTAGTGATTACCAAACCGTAGAGGTTGAATCACTATGGTTTTGTCTTGGTTTATTCTTGGTTTATTCAATGCGATCCCACATTTATGCTTTCAATATGGTGTGGGGGTGATTGGTTGAAAGAGAGATTTGGCTCAACCCAATCTATAGTCAGGTGGTTCATGGAAATCCGTAAGTTGGTTTGTATTCTCATATATTAATAAGATTGATTTCCTATTATGATTTATGAATACTTGTACTGGTTATTATGTTGACATCATGACTAAGTTGCCATGTTTTCTATGTTGATTATTTGTTGGTTATATGTTGGTTATGTGATGTAATCTATCTATGGTTCTTGACATGTTTTAATAAGTTATTGAATGGATTTTGGATGTATGGAATAACAAGTGCTATTGCAGCTAGTTAGAGAGGGCTTAGAGCCTTCTTGGTGATTCTAGGGTGGATACTATCAGTTTATGATTAGATATGCATTCATGACCTATAGTTTACATGTTTTCCATATGTTTAATGAAATATTTGTCTTGGATTAGGAATGGTAGGTCAAGTTCTTGCTTCAAGTTTGAATGTTTAACATTGTCATCATGTAGATTATGATTCTCTAAAGTTATAGGAAATTATGGACTGTGGTATAGAGGTTGGTCTGAAAAGGTGGCATAGATCTTGGGACTACATGCTCATATATGAAGAATTTAGATCATAATTACATGAATGGAGCCTTGTGAGGGTTGCTGGAGGTATAGAACTGCACCCTTTCCTTGTTATGCATGCAGTTTGGGTGTTAGTTAAAAGAAGAAAGGTTCGAGCTCATGGATTGATCACCTAGGGTGGTTGTTCAACTCCTTTGTGATTTGTAGTCCTTGTAGGATGTCAGCATGTGTGCACATTGTAGGCCCCACTTCCTTAACTAGAACTTGGAGTATGGGTCATGTCATGGTGACACTCGTCTCATCTTTACCCTGACGAGATTGTGAAATTGGGTAAATGTGGGAGGAGGTGTTACAGGGTGGTATCATAGCCTCTAGGTTCAAAAAATTGGATTGGATCGACTAGATGTGATTGTTATGTATGAATTCTTCGTTGTCAATGTGTTTTCTATGCCTGCATGGTGATGGTCATTGTTGAATTTTTGTGTCGTCCTGATGATGTTGGTACATTGTTATGATGTTGATATTAATGATCCTGATCTCTTAGTTTCATTATGTATATATATATCATGCTAATTTGGACTGATTTGTGAAAATGAGATAGCCTCCCCTAAAACAGACTAAGGTATGTTTGACTATGTTTATATTTGGTTTATCTAACATGGTATGTTTGCAGGAACGAACAAGATAGTTATTACAACTCACATGACTCTCCTTGTAGATCTATTGAGCAACAAGGAGATGAGTACTCTCCTTAGTATAGCATACACATTGAGAAGTTTAAAGGCAGAAATCAAAATTTATAAGGTGGATAGTGATAGGATCATTCAGTGATAGGAAAGACTTTCTAGAGCTCAGGAAAAGAAAGTAGAAGTTAATGAAATGATCCTCTAGAGTTTATCATATTTTTAGAGACAGGGATAGCCACAAATTAGTTATGGACACGAAGAAAGGATTAATGGGGAATATGGTAGTAGATCTCATAGAGGACACAAGTTAGATAGGGATGCCACAATAATTTGTGATAGATGGATGAATACACTTGACATGAGAGGTAGTGGTTATGGGTTCTATTCTAGTTCTAGTTCAAAGAGATATCATGGTCATCTATATTATCATATTTATAGGAGGAATGAGAAGAATTACTTTCCAAATGAGTTCAATAAAGCCAAGCCTCCTACATTTGATGGAGACATGAGGAAACTGGAAGATTCAAAAGCATGATTTATTGGGTTGAATAAGTTCTTCAAGTTGCATGATTATTTAGAGAATATGAAAGCCAAGATAGTTATTTTTAATCTCGAGGGAAAAGTAAATATTTGGTGGGAAGATGTGGAGTGTGCCATAGGAATCGAAATAGAGGAGTTAAGTTGGCATGAGTTTAAAAGGCTCTTTAAAAATAAGTACTTACCTGAGATATATTACAACAAAAAGGCTAAGGAATTTTATGAATTGAAGATGGATCCTATGACAGATGAAGAATACATGAATAAGTTTCTAGAGTTGTTGCATTATGTACCATATCTTAAATATGAGAAAACAAATATTCAAATATTCATCAATGGGTTGCCTTTAACATTTAAGGATTGTTTTGAGTATGACGAGCCTTGGTCATTGGAGGAAGTCATTGGAAAGTTGAAGCATTCTTATGAGTAGTCTAAGTGTAAGTCTGATCCAAAGTGTGACTAGAAGGGGAATGCCAATATTAAAGGAAAGTAGGATAAGAAGCAAGGAAGACCTCAAGATGCAGGTAACACCAAGAATGTAGCATCGTATAAGAAGTTCAATGCAATTGATAGAGGAGATGGGTCTCAGCTTAAGGAGAAGAACAAAGAAAATGGTGAGAATACTTTGCACTATTAGAATTGTGGTGGAGAGCATCATAGGAGATATTGTCCATAGCATCAGGGTGGCGAACCTCAAATTTATAGTGCTCAGGAGGTACAGTCAATTGGAGCTGTTGGGCATAGTATTCCTCATATTTATGCAATAGTGGATAATAGACATGTTGATCATAAGGCATCTATTATTGAGATGGAAGGTAAGCTTTGTGATCAAGTTGTTTCTATTTTGATTGGTCCTAGATCTAAATATAGTTATACAAATACTGACTTGGTGGATAAGTATGCCTTGAATAAAGAAATGCATGCAGAATCTTTGTTGGTGCAATTGGCTACGGGGCCAAGAAAATCTTTCATCATTCGGTGAAATCTTGTGCATTTGATATGAGTGGTATGATTGTTAGAAATTAAATAACAAATTAATGAGATGCATAAAATATTGCAAAAACACAAATACAAAAGCACACAAAACAAGAGAGACATAGATATACATGGTTCACCCAATTTGGGCTACGTCCAGACAGAAATAACCAGTCCTTTCTTTTATATTATCTAGCAAAATGAAGGGATACAACCTATAGTAGATCCACTATAATTTCCTCTTCACTCTCACATAACCTCCTCTCTCTCTCTTGCTCAGAATAATAATACATAGTCGCAATGCAATTCCCTTATATAAATTGAGGGTTTCCTTCTAGGGAAAAAAACCTAAATTAACATAACTTCTACCATTAGATCATCTTCCTAATGAAAAACCCAGATTGACTACAAAATTACAATATTTTACAAGGCAAATTTTCATCTATTTTTAGCTTTGGGGGCACTACCCCCGAACCCCTGCCAAGGGGGAATCATAAAAGTTGTTGTCTTGCCCCCCTGGAGCTCTTGAGAGAGGTTAAATGGGCATAGTTGTCACCCCATTAGGAATGGGGATCCAACACAGTTGAAACAAAAACATTTGAACAATCACGAATATAATTAGGCTCCACAGCCAACAATATCCCACATGGTGATTTAGATCTCCCTCTAGATTTAGATCTCCCACTCGATGACTTATTTTTGTTTTAGTTCTGGGACCGTCCTCATACAGACAAGGCATCACCATTCTGGTTGTCCATATTTTTCCATCTCATCTCCTCCGTCAGCAAGGCTGAGACTATTTCATCAAACTGAAAAGCAGTTGCATTGCTACCTATTGCAATAACCAGACTGTCCCACG
>APFE030419592.1:0-17040 GCA_000404065.3 Pinus taeda | reverse complement strand
TTTGCAGCAGCTAGACGAGTACTTTCTCCACAGCAGGTGGAAGGGGTCTCGTCATCATCTTCAGAGCAGCGAGTGTTATCTCCACACCAGGTGGAAGGGGCCTCGTTTCCTTCATCGACACGGGTAGCAGAGAGGGGCAAGCAGCCCATGGTTGAGGAGAGAGTGTCCGGTGCTCCAGTTATTGATCTTGACGCTTATTCTCCTACCACAGAGCTCAGGGATATTATCCAAGAGCAGAGCACTGAGATTCAGTCACTACAAACAAAATTGTACATGGCAAGATGGGTAAACACATATTTGGAGCAGCGAAACAAACAACTGGAGGATGAAAAAGAACTTTATGAGCTATGGAGGATCCGCAGTGATCGAACTTTGAACCGTAGGAGGCCTGGTGACCCATTGCGTGCTGATCGGGAGTCCATGCTTATCCGTGTAAATGCACATTTGGAGATATTGTTGGAAAAGGAAAATTGTGACAAAGAGCTGCTACGCAACATGAAAACACACTATTGGGCAAGATTGCATGTTTGCAAGGCTAGAAACAAAATTCGCCAGCGAAAGCTGTCAGAGGCCCGGAAGAAGAAGAAAAGGACAAATCCACTCTCCATCTTGGCTGAAGCATCCTTCACTCATCATGGTACTGATCAGCCTTGATCTAGCATCAAAATCTTAAAATTTTGAGAATTTTGGAGCATTTTGCAAATTTTTGGTAAAATTACGGGTTTTTCCCGTGCCATGGTCGCGTTCCAAGCGCGACTATTTTGGAGGACTGCTCGGAATTTTGAAAACTTGGCATTTTTGGAAAGGGCATGCAAAGATAAAAATTACCAATACTTGGGAGAAGCCTGATTTTGAGATTTGAGCCTCCAAAAGCTCAAAATACATCAAAAAAACTGACTTTTTGCCCACTTTTTGAGTTGCAGAAAGTGACCTTGGGAGAAATGGTTTTTGAGGGGGGAAAAAAACTCCAAATGCAGAAATAACACTTGGGATGGAAAGTAGACATACCAAGCTTTCCAATGAGCCATCTTGCACCTGATTTGGACCAGTGGAACCCACTCAGAAATTGCAGCAAAGGGGCGCGACCATTTGCACAGGGGGCGCGGCAGTGAGAGCCAGCTTTGCCAGAATTGACCTTTTTTGTCAAAAAACTATGTTTTGACTATGGTTGACCATTTTTACTTGTAGATGATGGATGAATGTAATATTTTCATGGCACTTTGATAGATTTTATCTCTCTTTACCCTTCTAGAAGCTTCCTTGATGTAAAAAGTGAATAATTAATGCATGAATCAGTTAACTAAGTAATAGAGGCAAGTTGTTGAGCTGGCCTATTATCTAGTGCTTAGTTTGGAATTAGTTCAAACTCCTCCTAGAAGGATGAGCTCGACCGCTAGAGGCAAGGGAAGAGGTTGGCTTGCCTATATTATGTATTTTCTTAATCATTTTCAAGGGTTGGGTTGTTGGACTCTTGTGGGAGAAAGCTTTATTGTATATTGTACATCTATCTCAGCAATTTAAAGAAGAGGAAGGCCAGGGTTTTGCAGGCATCATTGTGGATTCTTTTGGATTGTTGTGTTGATGGTGTGTTCTCTACATGTTCTTGTAAGTTTTTTTATGTATTCCACATCTCTCTTTTGCTTCTATTTTGGACAGATGAAGTGGTAAAGTTTGAAATCATGCTTTGACATGCTCAGCTTTTTAGTTTGTTAAAAATTTATGTTTTCTACTATCTAGAGAGGATTCTGATGGTTGTTTTCCCTCTTTAGCTCCTTCTCTATCATCCCTGATCATCCATCTTAGATTAAGGCATCAGCGCTCACTCTTACCTTGCCCCAAAGATCCCCCTGCAAAAACTGTGCTCAATCCCCGCACCCTGAATTGCACTCCCTCCAATTGCCACCAAAAAACCCAAAAATCTTTAAATTAACCCCCCTTATCAATTTACTAGCCTAATATCTTTGATCCTAATTGGTCAACTTATCATATTGAAAGATCTACTGAATCTGACCCGAGAGAGCCTTCTCATACCTTGTAGGGCTAGCTACGAGGTGAAATGGTTTGATGTAGCCTTGAGAGTTTGTCTATCTCAGCCTAGGTGAATTCCAAGCGCTAACAGCCTCTATGTGTGAAATAGAGAAAGAGCATATAAATGCTTAAGGACTCCACTATAATGTGGATGGTGCAGATGATGGTGAATCCCATTGTGATGAAACACATGTGGATGATGACTACAAAGTGAGATGTGCATTGGTGAATCCAGCCACATTTGATGAATTTGGTGAAGTTGAAATTGTTAATGAGCACATGCATGCTTAGATATCCCACCATAAGGTGGATGAACATTATGTTGATGACATGTGTGGTTTCTTTTTTGAACCAGAGATTGATTGTGGCAATATGGTAAGTGCCATGTTGATGAAGAATTGAAGGTTGAAGTTTCCATTGTAGCAACAACATATGAAGCATTTGGAACTTCTCATGAAGCAGTATGTGATTTAGTAGCAGCTGATGATCAAGAAGAGGATAAAGTGGTTGAATATTTTTTGATGAGAATATCCATTGACATTATAACAGTGGAAGATAACCTCCATGCAATGGAAAAGAAGGTAGATAGGGAAGCTCTCATTGAAGAGAATAACAAAGATGTTTTTAACATTGTTTTTGAATATGAAGGTGTTCAAAATAACATGGGAGCTGACATTGAAAACAAAGTTATTAATAAGTTTGATGCAAATTTGAAGTTCATTGAGGAATGGATTCAAAAGCCAAATGAAAAAATTGATGAGAGTCTTAAAGCAACAGTTGGAATAAAATAATTAAATGAAGTAGTGAACAAGAAAAAAGAACATGATTATGATTTTACATGTAAGCCTAATGATGATCTTGAGTGCATAGACTACGGGAAAAAAGCAACAACGCCTAATGATGAAAGTGAAGAGAAGGTAATGGAAGTTTCTAAAAATGAGGAAGAATGCGTTAAAACCATTTCCAACAATGGAGTCAAGAAGACATTAGTTTTTTCTATCAAGAAATATGGTGAAAGAAAGTCAGGAATATGAAGCACATGAATCAAAGCAATGAAGACAATTTGAAAATGAAGAGTTGTGGCAGCAATCCATGTGTGAAAGAATCTTTGAAGAGGAAGTGAATACAAGCTCAGACAAATACAAGAGAAGTCAAAGAAAAATTGTAACAGCACCAAGTAAAGAAATATGGAGCTTATAGCAAGAAAGCACAACCAAGAATGAAGCAGTTTCAAGGGTATATAATTTGGAAGAAATGAAAAAGAAAATCTAAAATTGTAAAAAGTTTTTTATTGTAAGCCTAGCTAAGACTTGACCAACAAACATATTTGAGTGATGATTGAGTCAATTTTTATTGTAAGCCGAACATGCATAGTTGAGTCATGTTTGAGTTATGTTGAGTCATATAGTCATAATTAAGGGGGAGTGTTGGAAATTGTACCTACTCTCGTGTGCATGTGATGCATGAAGTGAACGGTTGAGTTGAGTTAAGTTAAGTTGAGTCCAATATTAGAAGTTGAGTTCAAACTATCTTTGGGAAAGTCTAATTTAGTGTGATTTTGCATGAGAAGTTAGTTGGAGTTGAGTCAAGGTAGCCAGAAATAACATTATTCCATAATTAGTAAGTTAGGGTTATATATACCTGTGATTGGGTTATTGTGAGATGCGTCAAGGTATGAGGCCAAAAGATCCAAGAGAAACAACTCGACTGATATATGTGAGAATTTTTATGAATACAAGTATTGTTTTGTGTGAGTATTTGTGTTTCCTTTACTCCTCTACCTTTTCAACATTACCAAGTGGTGCAATTGAGAAAAACAAATATATGGAGATCTACAATGACAACAATCAATTAAAATCTCAATTTGAAGGTTGTATCCTTTATAGTTCACAACTCCATTATCAATTCCACTCCACTACCTTCACAAGTATCCACCACTTGTTTGCTTGATCCAACGAATTTGGTCACAACGTTCACTCAACAACAACCAATTCAAACTTTAGCCTGTTCCTTTCCTAATCACTAACTTTCATAACAATATACGCACAATTCCAATCTCACATTAGTTATTTGGTATAGAATATCACACAGTCAAAACATAATTGTGGCATAATTCCAAACTTGAAGGTCAGACTTGGAAAAGTCAACAAGTTGGATTTGATTAAAGGTGTCAACCATATCTACCAACATGACATTTATAAACAAAAACTATAACTATCACCTTTCACCTCTTAACCTCTATATTGAAATTTGGATCTACTGACGTTCCTTCAATCAGATTCTTCTAAAAGTTCTGCTTATGATACAATGGCCATCATCCCAACTTCTCCATTGTGTGGTGCTATGGCACTCTTTCAAAATAAGAACTTCCAACCAGTGATCTGAGCTCTGCCACCACAAATCAACCCTTTGTCCTTCCTTTCCAATGTTTGTAGCTTCTCAATTCAACATAGAAACTTTGGCAAGTGTGATGAGTCTTGCCAATTCAATAATTCAGTGTCCTCCATACATGGATGTGTGTGTTGGCATAAATTTTCTAGCAATACAATGAACCTACTGCAATGCTATCAATCCTTGATTTGGCGCTTTTCATCATCTTATGCATTTAAGAATCCAACTCTCTTACCAAGAACATTTGTGCTTTGATACCAAAAATTATATCGATCAATCGACATTCTCTAACTTGAGGTGGTCTATGCCTCACTTTCTATTTAAAAACAATTGAATAAACACACTTATCTAACACAAATGAATCAATTGCACACACAATCCACACAATTTCCATTAACACAAAATTTATGCACAAACTGTCAGATTTACAATATGGGAATTCCCTACCCTTGAATACTTCCTCTCACACTCTCATGCCTCATAGGCCTTCATACATTTATACAAATGTATATGAATCAAAATGAGTTTCATATCCTAAACTAACTCCTATAATTTCTTTAGATCCCAAAATATTCCTAATATCTCTAACAAATTCTTGCTATGACTCAACCATGTGGAGAATATCCACATGATTTTCTCCAACAAATTTCCCTCATATATTAATGAAGGAATTATCTCCTCATTTTTAAAATAATTTGTAGAATCAAGTCTCTATATTATTAATAAAACTCTCACCTATCTTTTATTTACATAAATTTAAGTTAAACTTAATTGAGATAAATGAAAAGACCTCATCGTCTTTTGTCATATAGAATGCTCCTGAATCATCATCTCACTCTAAAGTATACCTTATTCTTAGACCCATTTTCATTAATTTCTTGGTTACCTTAAACAAGAAAAGAGATATATGGTAAACAAAAGTAATTCTTGGCTAAGTGTATGAAGTGGAAAAATGGGGTGCTATTATTGGGTTGAGAAGATTAGTAAGTTATTAACCATCGTTAAATAGGTGTAACACATTATCGATCATGCTTATCTTGAGAAGATTGCAGTAAGAGGTAGGATACAAAATTTAGTGAGCATTCTTTTTAAACTTGAGGTGGGGATTTTTGAAATGGAGAGGTTCACCAATCCCGCATATGTCTTGTAGAGGAATGTTTTCAACAATTGGAGACTTTGCAAGGCTATGTGCACTTGATTCACTTCTTTATTCTAAAATATGCCTATATGCCAATGTTGTCAATAATTATGCAATTTTTAAGTTGGAGCCTCACATAGGAGTAGGAATTCCCCACCACGATTATCATCCTCTAAATGAGTTTAAATCTAGTTTCATCTATGAGCATGTTCATCAAATGTTGTTTATAAATGATGACAATGAGTGACAACCAAATATGGGTCACCAATCAAATATCCAAAATATCTAGAATTTAAAGATATCTAAAATATCTAGAATTTAAAGATATCTATTAGGATAAATAAATATATGATTGTATGAGTAAAAATGATATGATATTGGATTAGATATGAGGGCCCATTATAAATACTAGTTGGGAGTGCCTTTTCATGTCTTTTATGTGTCTCTTCATTAATTATGAATTATGAATTATGGTTTATATTTATAACATTGCCTTTCCCTTAGAAATGCTTTATCCTCAAAGCATATTGATGAAAAGGCTTGATGTTTTTTATTTTCAATTTTACTATCTTCACTTGATTTTTTTATTGTTGTTGTCATGGTTGATGATTTGAGATGGTACAAAATTCTAAGCACTGGACATAATTCTCAAATTGTAACATGAGTTGAACATCCTAATTTGATCCTCTATGGAAAATTGCACTTATAGACTTCCCAAGATGAATTGTTATCATGAGCCTTTATGATATTGGTATCAATATTATTCGAAATATAGGTTAATTTTTTCTCCATTGAGTGATGTTGATACAATAACTGGTTAAAGTACCTGCTTTTGTGATTAGGAAGTTAATAATGTGTCCTAGTAGTGTTTCTTTGCTTTTCTTTTGGAGTTTTACTTTGTTCATGCACTAATGTTGCATTATCAATTATTGAGTTTTTATTAGTAAGTACACTCAAAATTTCTATTATTTGTGCTCCAACATCTGAACATGTCTTTACTTCAAATAGTTTGACATCTTCTTAAGTTGTGATATTAACTAGATCTATATTTGTTCCTTTCTCCACAACTTGTATTTTTACATATGAACTTTGTGATGCTTCCCTCTTGATAAGTTGTTTCTCTAGTGACTTCTTATCCTTCTTAAGCTTCTTAATTTGCATAAGTAATTTTGCACTGTGGTCCTTGCGGCAAGATATTTCTTCATTTTTGTCTGTGAAAAAATTGTCAACTTGTTTTTACATATTTTGCATTGATTTTTTATTTCCTTAAAGGATTACCTTTGAGATATCTTTAAGGTCTTCCATTGTTATTGAATCTGACTCTGATGCACTGTCCTGTAATGTTACAATTTCATCTTATAAGAAAATGTTAAAAATTTATTTTTCATATTTAATATGAAAGTCCCTAATGCCTCCATCCAGCGTGATCCTAGAAGTATGCCACAATCATCACAAAATAAAGTTTTAACAGTGAATTATGAGACAAAAGTATAGTCTGAAATTCTCAATTGCAAAATTCTCTTATCATACTGATTTTCATTCTTTGAATCTATTGTTTCAATTATATATGACTTAAGAATCACTAATTGGCTAGAAAATCTAGCATTGACATAATTGTTTTTTGAATTGGAGCAATATAGATAATAATATCCTTTCCTACAAGTGTTTTTTTAATTCTAAATAGCGCATTTTTTTTTAAATCTTCCACCTCTATTTTGTGTTCACCCAAAATTTCATATTATTTCAATTGATCTTGATACTTCATGATTTAAGATATTATTCTCTAATATGGATCTTCATTTTCTTATAACCTGATATTCCTTTAAAAATAATAAAGCCTTAAAGTTACTTGACTTTACAAGACTTTTTAATGTAGTAACCTCTTTACAAGTTGCATTTATGATATTTAATTGTTTTTTATGTACAACGTTGGGCTTTAATTCCTTCTCTTATTACAAAAGCTCAGTTATTAAGGATAACAATGTTTGACCCTTGGCTTATGCTTTGTTTCCTTCTACAACAATTGAAATTTTGATAATCTAAATAATAATCATGAATAATTCTCTTTGTGAATCTCTCCACAACACTATAATTTGAATAAACTAATTACTATCTCTCCACCCTATTTATTATTTATTTAATATAATATATATATATATATATATATATATATATATATATATATATATATATATAACCCAAAAATCTATTTATGTATATTATAAAACCAGACCAAACACTACATTATCTCTCCACCTTATGTATTATGGTTTTATAATATATATACCAATATGTTTATATATAACCAAAAAAAATCTAGTGACATTGGAATATGAGGCCATGTACATGCATAATCAACCTAGGATTTTGCTGCGAGGAAAGGAAAATTAGGGGATTTGGGTATAGGTAAAAAAAAGCCTATGCATGTTGATAGGCTTGTTTTTGGAGAATGTTCACCTGTTGTTGTTCACATGGAACATGTACATGAAGACCGTGGTCATAAAATTAAGGCAGTAAAGGCTTCAGATGTAGTGAAGGAATTGGTTTTCGGCAAGGATGTTTTTTGGGATAGGGTATTGGGCCTCTATAAGAGGGCACTAGTAGAATGATGGGAATTTTCTTCTAGAGATGAGCGAATGATGAAGGATTGGGTCAATTCCTAATGGGAACCAATTATTCATTACAATATAAAGATCAGTATGTTAATTAATAATTGGTTTTGTTTTCATTTTCTTCATTCGAAGGATGTTGGTAAAATTATGCACATTCCATGGGTTCGTGGGCAAAACTTCTTGAGTCTGCAACACTGGTACATGGGTTTTAACCCTCTTATTGATATTCCATAGAGAAAATTGATATGGCTAAAGCTTCTAGAGCTTCCACTAGAGTTGCGTACTCAAAATGCCTTGGTACAGATTGGTAATTTGATTGGAAATTTTATTTTTCTTGATGATCATAGCTTATGTGGGTTGGACAAGCATATTTCTTAGTTATTTGTGGAAATAGATTTCTCGGATGGACTACCTATAGAATTGGACTTAATTTTGGGAGATGTTTCCTTTCATCAACAGGTTCATTACTAGGGAATTCATTTCTGGTGCTTGTGGTATCACCACATGGGCCACTTGATTGCTAAATGTCCTTGATGTTATGGGGATCCTTCATATAAGCACAGGGAAAAGTTTAGTTTGTGGAAGCACATATCTCCCCCTTCAAAAATCTAGTGATTGGGTTTAGTACAATGGGTATTTCTTCTATTTTCAAATCCCTTCCACATATGGGATCATGTCCTTTTTCTCTTGATTCTCTGGTCTTAGAGATTATGATATTCCACACTAGACCAAGTATCTCGTATTTAATCTAATTTCAACACGTATTTTCAACTTATCTCCCTACAGTTTTACTCAAATTTCGAGCGGGAGCACCCATTGGACGCATAATTTAATTCCTTATCCAAGGATTACCCATGTTACATACTTTCAGTGGACCCTGCTACTCAAAAAATGAGAAATACATGAAGAATCATGATTGCAATAATTCTTTTCACATAAGCATAGGGAAAATTTTAATTTGTGGAAGCACGTAGCTCTCCCTTCAAAAATATGGTGATTAGGTTTAGTACTATGGGTATTTCTTCTATTTTCAAATCCCTTCCACATATGGGGTCATGTCCTTTTTCTCTTGATTCTCCGGTCTTGGAGATTATAATATTCCACACTAGACTAAGTATCTTGTATTTAATCTAATTTCAACACATATTTTCAACTTATCTCCCTACGGTTTTACTCAAATTTCGAACGGGAGTACTCATTGGATACATAATTTAATTCCTCGTCCAAGGATTACCCATGTTCCATACTTTCAATGGACCCTGCTACTCAAAAATGAGAATTACATGAGAAATCGTGATTGCAATAATTCTTTTCATGTGTTTCTTATTTTTCATGTATTAGGGTCCATTGAAAGTATGCAACATGGGTACTCCTTATATGAGGAATTAAATTTCACATCCAATGAGTGCTCCCCCTCAAAATTTGAGTAAAACTATAGGGAGATAAGTTGAAAATTCGAGTTAAAAAAAGTAGCTTTTTTTTTTTATTCTTTTTACTTTTTTACTCAAAAAATGGTGAATCATCCCCCATTGTTGACATCATCATCTTAAATCATACTGGTTCTTATAAAGTTGATTTTGGTTGTACATTTTTGTTTTGAGGCCCATTTTAGACCTCAAAATTTCTCTAATGTGACAATTGAGATGTACATGCTAGCCCTTCTTTCGACAACAAGTCCCTTAAGATTCATTTTGGCTCATTTTCTAGATTTCTTTCATCTATGAATTCAATTGGTAGTGACCTTGAAATTCTTAAGCACAATCTGAATCTAGATATTGAACCTCTAACCATCCACTTAACTATGGTCTCTCCGATTTTCTTCCCCATTAGCCCAAATTCTAAAAGGAATGTTAGGATTAGGAAGAAGGGTAGGTTGAAGATGGTTCCTTCATGGGACCCCAATTCACCTAGTTAACCATTGAAATTCATAGACTGTTTATATCTTCATCGACCTCCCCTTGTAGATTTTGATATGTTTGGCAGCTTTGTGGGATCCTCACATTGTTGACTTCCTAGAGTTTAAATATTTTGTAGGCATATTACTTACGGGATTCTCTAGGGGATCAAAGGTCAAATTTTACATTATAAATATATATGCTCCTTATGATTCCAGAAAGGATTTCTAAAATAGGCTAGATGAATGTGGGACGTTAAAAATTTTGTCCCTTATTGTGGTTGGGGATTTGAAGTTAACTATCTTTGTAGATGAGATATGGGGGTCACATAGTAAATTGGACACATTAGGTGGTTTTTTTAAGGAGATTATTGGACAAAAACATTTAGTGGATTTTCCCCTGATACCTTTTATTCCTACTTGGAGGAATGGACGTACTGGTTCAGAGAGGATTACAAAGTGATTGGATAGGTTCATTGCGCATGAAAACTTGGTGCAACAATTTGGTTTAATGTGCTCATGGGTCACCCCATCAAGGTTCTTTGATCAATCTCTAATCTTTTTACAATGGAGGGGTGGGTATGTTTGGAAGGGTCTCCCTTTTAAATTTAACCACTCATGGTTAAAAGAAAGTGGCTTTGAGAAGTAGGTACGAGATACTTGGTCCAGTGTGGAATATCATAATGATACTTCTAGGATAGATGTTGTATGCATAAAACTAAATGAATTAAATAAGGTGGTTCGAAGATGGGAAAGAGAAAAAAAGAGCAAGAATAAAAAATAACTTGTAGAGATAGATTTAGCACTTGAGTTGATTTCTAACCCAATTGATCTAGGTTTCTTCTCAATAGCTCAGAATCAAAAGTCCATGGACCTAGAGGCATGAAAGATATATATATATAATATATATAATATTATATATATATATATATATATATTATATATATATAGTATATATAATATATATATTATATATATATATATATATTATATATATATATATATAGATATAATATATATTAAAACATCAAGAAGAGGAATGGTGGCTCAATATCTATGCCATTTAGATTGCAGGGGGTGAGAACAATACACAAAATTTCCATAATTTTTCCACTCAGAGGATGAGAGACAATACTATCTAGGACCCACAAGATGAATTGGGAAGGAAAATTTACCAGTTAAAGGATCTTCATAAGGAGGTTGTTAGATATTTCAAGAATATATATAAATCCAAGGAAGGGGTGGACATTGATTCCTAACTGGAGGTCATTTAGTCATATCCACAAATGTTTACTTTTTAATTTGGAAGCTTAGGGACAAATTCCATCTTTTGAACAACCTTCCTCATTAAGAAATACCACTTCTATCCCTTGGAAGAATTAAATTTGGTTGAAGAAAAATATATTTTTAATATGGAAGCCTACATGTGCATAGAAGGATAGGTCAACCCTAAAGAGAAATTAGATACCCTTCGATGGCTATAAATACAAGTCAAGTGACCCTCATAATTTGGATATTATCATCAAGCATCTTATTCTTCTCTCTTCTTTAGTTTGAAACGCACACGTCTGAAGTTGGTTCAAAATATTGGTTCGTACAACTCTAAAATTGTAGGGTCTGAAGCTCGCATGTACAGATTAGGGTTTTGGTCTGTAGCTGAAGGGTTGGTACAAGAAAATTTTGGCTATAGCCACACGCATATAACCCTCTGCATGTGACCGAAATGATTTAGCCACACACATGATCTCTTGCTCAGTGCTTCTAGGACCTAAGGTTTTTGGTGGCAGTTGATCACAAATATGAACAATTGACTGCAAGCTTGGAACATAACTCTAATCAGTATTGTTGTTAGGATCATCTCTCTAATATGTTTTAGTTGGTTTGTTGGATTTTTTTTCATTGAATAATTCGATCATTTTACTCTCTCTCTTTGCTAAACATTTTATGACAATATAATAAGAAGAAGAATTTAAAAGGGTTTTCCCCATTGTGGGGTTTCTCCCTAGTCTTTAACCAAACCTGGTGTATCTTATTTGTCACTTATTGTTGATTACATTCACTATTCTATCTACAATTGCTATTGATCATTGGAGGATTAAATTGTTTTAAAAGTTTGCTAATTAAAGATAAGAATTGAGCTAAAGTGATTGTAACAACATAGAACAGTGGTAAAATTAACATGGTATTAGAGCTAAGCTGAAGATAAGCCCAAAGAGACGAGAATCAAGATAAATCATTCTTGGAAGAAGTTGAAGAATCCTATTAGGGTTTGGTCAAGATGTCTACCTCCTACATCAAGGATAATGAAAGAATTGGTGATTCATCTAACTTTACTGCTTGGAAAATCAGGTTGGAAGTCATATTGGAAGACAAAAATGTTTTGGAATATGTACAAGGAAAGGTACCCGAGCCTCCAATGAATGCTTCTGCTGCTATCAATTCTAGGTACAAGAAATGTGATCTCAAAGCTAAGAATATTATTATTGATAGTTTACAAGATCATTTACTAGTTTATATTGGTAATTTGAAGGCATCTAGGGATATGTATGACAAGATGGTCGGGATGTATGAAGTCAGCAACTTGAATCAAAATATCTCTTTGAAGGATCAACTCAAATAGATAAATGTAACACCCTCCTCCCACATCTACCTAAGTAACTGACCAATTAGGGTAAGCATGTGACGAGAAGTTACTATGATATGATTCGACCTCCTAATTCATGTTAAGGAAGTGGAACTAACAGAAACAAACTAGACCTTTAACATCAACAATAGGAACCTTAGGAACCATCCCAACCTTTCTGCTAACTATCCCTTGGGATCCACAAAGTATTTAAGTTATTAAACCTCTGAATTCTTCCATGTTATGGGCTTTTCAGCATCCAAAGAGCTCTAGATGCTCCCACAAGTCTGCATGCCTACATCCAGGGACTATTTCTAGCAGACCTGTGCTAGAGTCCAAGGAATTTAAGGCACTTTTCAAGCCTAGAATTCCGACCACTGTCTAGAACTTGTTGTAACTTCCAAAATCCATTAAACACGTGATGCCAAGACTAATAAACCAAAAACCAACTCCAAGACTAGGCCTGACCATCCCCAACCGAGACTGACATTCTTTCAAACACTTGTCATGAATGAAATCTACAGGCTTAAATAACATATCTAAGCATAGGGGTCTCATACTTATCTGGGATTCGCTATGAGGCATTGTTTCCTTATCACTTTAGCTGCAGTTTCATCCATTAGGCCATAGATACATTTTCATTAATATACAAGTAAAAAACATGATGGGAGCCATACATAGCCACTGTCATAATACATATTCATAACCAGAATAATAACACAAAAAATACCAAGGATACAATAGATATAATATCCACATATAAACCGGTATAATACTCATGAGATAACAAGGAGAAATAACCTCATAGTAATGATGCAAAAGCCAACCTAATATGGAACTACCACATTCAACCCGACCATAGATTGGTTGAGCCAAATATTTCTTCATTCATTCGCCCTCGTGCTATATTCCAAGCATGAATGTGGGATCTCATAAAACACATCAATAAAAAATCATCCAAGGCTTCCAGAGGCCATCCACCTCAACCCATCAAATAGTGATTCCACCTCAAGGTCAGACATCACAAAAACATCACTGGATTGGTCTCTAACCAAGCCTTCCAGGGTTCTAGAGTGCTTGTTCCAACTCGACTTCCAAGACTAGTATCTCAACCCATAGCTGTCATTGGGCTTCCAAAGCATTTGTCCAACCAAGGCTTCCAGGACTAGTAACTCAACCCACAGCGTTCGTCGGGCTTCCAGAGCATTTGTCCAACCAAGGGTTCTAGGACTAGTAACTCAACCCAAGTTGTTACAGGGATTCCAGAGCGTTTGTCCAACCAAGGTTTCCATGAATAGTAACTCAACCCAAGTTGTTACCGAGATTCTAGAGCATTTATCCAACCAAGGCTCTAGGAACTAATAACTCAACCCAAGCTAAAGGAAACACGAGAACCAACTAGAAAAAACAAATAAATAAACCCGCAACACCATGGCTATCCAAGAAATGGAAAGGCTAGGAAAATCCATTGTCAATCCATGCAATCATTCATGCCAATGATAGATCCTAACCAATAAATCACATGCATGTGCCATGCATGCCAAAAATAGTTATGAAAACATACATGTAATTTAGTGCCTGCAAGAAAAACTCATTGCAGCTGCTAATCCCGATGCCCTCTTGTGCTTTGTTTCTCTTCCCTTGCTTTCTTGCTTCAAAAATCCAAGCATGCCACAATCTCCAAGAGTGCTCCAAGAAAAATCTTAGTATCCAAGAGTATAAGAGAGAGAAGAGAGAGAAAGAGCTCCAGAACTAAACTGACCAAGCCTACCAATTGATCCTCATAAGCCCTTTTATTAATGAGGCCTCTATTTTCTTCATTTTCCATTATTTTCTTTCATTTTCCTCCTCACATGCGACATGTGACCTTTCACCTCTCTTTTCTCCTAATTTCCATTATTTTCGTAAATAAAATGCCAATTAATGCCTCTTGCCTTTCCAAAGCCTTTTCCATTGCCTTTGCCATTTTCCTTTAGCCATAATAAACCAAATGAACACCCACTAGGATGTTTCTCCCACCATTCAACTTGGAATACGTGTCCCATGACTGTGGTCTTATATATATTTTTACATGGATTTTTAACTAGGGTTGTTACATAAAGATGAACATGAGAGAATTTGTGCAATCCTATATCATGAGGGTATCTCATTTAAGGAATCAGTTTCAAGCTACAAGTGAGTAGGTAGATAGGGAGTTGGTATTGGTCACTCTTTGAGGTGTTCCTCATGTTTGGGAAACCTTCATTACTACTCTTAGCAACAATAATGCATTCTCGTCATTTGATAAGATCCTTGGAAAGTGCACTCAAGAAGAGATCAGGATGATGGACAGAGGGAAAATTCAAAAGTGTGAAGAAGGATAGCCCTTCAGATTTGTTACTCAAGATAAGAAAAATAAAGTAATAGGCAGACCATCCAATCAAAGAAAGTAGTTTCTTGAATCTGAAGATTCCAAGAGATGGTTGAGAAATGATAGAAATCAAATTGAATGCTACAATTGTCACAAGTATGATCACTATGCCTGAGATTGTCCAAGAAAGAGGGATGCTCCAAGATCCAACAAAGGCTACAAAAATAACAGGTGAAATGATAGAAGAAGGAATGAATAGAAGAAGACAAGATGATAGAAGAAGAAGAGATACATCTGATGATCGAGAAGGAATCTCTTGTCCTCAAAAGAGAACAAGAAACTCCAAGTATGAAAATAATGCAGTTGATAGTCAATCTAAATATATTCTTATTTATGCTCTTTATAGTTCTTGTCCTCCAAATTCTCATGATAGTTGATTAGTAGACAGTGGAGCCTATAAAAACTTTTATGGGTACAAGGAAGTCCTCTCCAATTTGGATGAGAGGGAGACAGGTTTTAAGATCATTCTTGGGGATAATTTTACATATCAAGTGAAATATTTTGGTTTAGTTAAGTTTGATTTGTACTCCAATGAATCCATTCTTATTCATGAAGTGATGTATGTTATGGAACTAAAGAAGAACCTGGTATCCATTTTTGCCTTAGAAGACAAAGGGATGAGAGTAGCTTTCATAAAAGGTAAAGTCCTCACATGGCCTGGTGAATCCCGTATGAGGGATGCATTCAAATTGGGATTTAGAGTTGAAGGACTCTATAGAGTTAATGGGAGACCTCTACTAGAAATGGTCCATGACACCAATCACCAAAGTGAGTTATGGAACTGCAGGTTAGCACATCTACATTATGATTCCCTATGAAGTTGAATAATTTAATCTCTTATGTTCAAGCAAGTCATGATGGAGTATGTATGGGATGTGCTAGTGGAAAGAAGACAAGGGGACCATTCCCCTCTAGTAGTAATAAGACAAATGATATTCTTCAACTCATTCATTCTGACCTTTGTCGACCTATGTCAGTGCATTCTCTCAGTGGCCATCTCTATTATATCATATTCATTGATGACTTCTCCAGGAAGACATGGATATACTATTTGAAGCACAAGGATGAGGTCTTTGATATGTTTAAGGACTTCAAGGAACTAATAGAGAATCAT
Source organism: Pinus taeda (assembly GCA_000404065.3). Lineage (NCBI taxonomy): Eukaryota > Viridiplantae > Streptophyta > Pinopsida > Pinales > Pinaceae > Pinus > Pinus taeda. Next base: position 830 of record APFE030419592.1, on the reverse strand, counting down.
ACAAGGAAGAAAATTAATACCTTCACGTCTAACAATGGTGGTGAGTACATTTGAAATGAGTTCATTAACTTCTGTAAGAAGGAAACTATTGTACCCTATAATCTCGAATAAATGGAGTGGTGGAAAGAAAGAAAAAATCTATTGTGGAGGCTTTCGGGGCTATGCTACATGATCAAAATTTATCGAAGTCCCTTTGGGGAGAAGCAATAAATACAGGAGTCTATTTACAAAACAGGGTTCCTCATCAAGCCTTGGACAACAAGACTCTCGAAGAAATGTTCATAGGTACGAAGCCCAATATTGATCAAGATATTTGGCTGCCCGATATATTTCATGTGCCAAAGGATAAGAGAAACAAGATGGAATCCACTGGAAAGAAATGTATGTATATTGGGTATTGTGAGAATTCTAAAGCATTTAGAATATATATTTTTGGAAAACGGAGGATTGAGTTTAGCAGGGATGTGACCTTCTATGAATATGTTTCCATTAGGAAAGTTCGAGACCTTCCTCCACCTCTTCCAAAGAAATATGATGACATGGACATATTAGAAGGACCTTCTATGCTAGAATATGAGAAGGACATTGTTGATTATCCTATAGGGCGTATGGACCCTTTGGACTCTCCTCCAAATGATCCTCTTTCCAGGAAGAGACTAGTATGGCTTCATGATTCTTTATAGGATGCTAAGAGATATGTTTGTCCTAAGAGAACCTTTAGAGAAAGAAAAAATCCATGCAGGTACTAAGGGTATGTCATAGCTATGAGCACTATGATCCAGGTTGAGCTTTCTACCTTTGAAGAAGAATGAAAGAACATGTTTGGAAGG
>APFE030419587.1:0-66513 GCA_000404065.3 Pinus taeda | reverse complement strand
AGATGTTTGATAGTAATTTTTAGCCAACGAAGTTGTTAACAAGGTCAGTGGAGATTGCTATCTATTTACGTTATCAAAAATTAGTCATCGTCCTCTTACCAAAACAAATTATAAAATGATATTATTATTTACACACTAAAAATTTTGACAGCACAAAAATATAGGTTACACATTATTGAAAAGAAAAACATTTATTAATATAAAAAGATAAGAAAATAATATTCTTCTTTCACAACATTATATCCATTCTTTTTCACAGTGTTATATTGATGTAGGAGTATGCATATAATGTAAATACTTAAACATTTATCATTTTACTTACTAAAACATTAAAATCCTTTTGGGAAAAAAATTATTCTTTCCTTCCAGACACCCAAAATAACTTTAATTAACAAAATATTAAAATAAGCAACTTAACGATGAAGAATTTCCAAGCCGGTAAATGGCTTCATATCACGTAAATATTATTCACGAACTTGACTTGATGCTTGACGGTCTCATATTGTTGGTGGCTAGTTCCCCGCTCTGCGTCTGTGCCCCTTTAGTGGGATTGATCCTTCTAGCCGATGCGAGTGGTTCAGTGTTGGTCATGTCTGCTATGGCTTGACTCACCATTTCTTGCTCCTTCGACTCCTATACTCGGTCTCAATCTCTTATTGGATTGGCATCGTTCTAATCGTTTGGCTCGTAGGTGGGTTCCCTAGATTGACTCCACCTTCTTCAGTGGGTTCCCTTTCTTGCATTCGTTGTTGCCTTTGGCTTAGTCTATCATTGTCCTAGGCTCTGCAGTCGCCCACCCTATTGGTTCATGGGAAGGGGGGAATGCCTTCGCCTTCTTTGGAAGTTTCATTCTAGGTGGAAATCGAAGCTTTCAATACTCTAGTGGTCTCTGCCCCTAAGTTCAGCAAGTTTGGGGGTTCTATGTTTTTGAAGAAAGTTGACGAGATCCCTAAGATTGAAATTTGTGCCCCATAAACCCACTCAAGGGCTCTGATGCTCGTAGATGGAGGCCTTGTTGAGGAGTTCATGGGCTTCTGGCCCTCCCCTCGTATGGTTAAGGTTTACATTGAGAAGAATTGGAATCTTGTGATCAAGGGTGTTGTAATTTTCTCAATATGTGGCAAAGGTTTCTAAAAGATTTATTTTGAGAATCTTTTGGATCGAGACTTAGTGTTCAAGAGAGATCCATATTTTATGGGAGCCCAGTGGCTTTATCTGGATTAATGGAGTCCTAGTTTCAACCCTAAATGTGATGTTCCATATTCAATTCCAGTCTGGGTGAAACTCCCTTACCTCCCCCTACATTGCTGGAACGATGCGACTTTCAAGCTTGTTGGCAACTCTTTGGGGAGGAATGGAATATTTACTGCTTTGAGCCTAAATATGGCATTTTCTTTTATTCTTGGATCTGTGTGGAGGTGGATTTAGAAAAGAATCTCATGGTGGTAGTCAACCTTTGTATGGATATCTGGACACATGTGCAAGAGGTCGATTATGATCAGTTCCCCTTCAAGTGCAAGTTGTGTCAATAATATGGACACTTTGCGAAAGGCTACCCTAAAAGTGGAGAATGTGCAGAGAAGCTTTATGGGGATCCTAAAGATCAATGGATGTAGGTTAAGCGTCGCAAGTCCTCAAAGTTTCCACCTCTCACCAACACCCCAGGTTCGGTACAGGCCAACATGGGCATGGATTTGCCCCCACTCAAGGCTCGTTGATTGGGGGCGGTCTCGGTTGGGAATCTAAGAATAAATTTGGAATATTGGGCTCTGTGGCTGGGATCGAAGGTCCAGATCCCCCCGATCCTCCCCGCTCCTTTCCAAGGGTGTATTTCTGTCACTCTGCCCCCCAAGGCCACACCCTCAAAGGGTACAAGGACTCTAGCTAAAGTCCTAACACCCACAATATTTTCGAGGATTCATCAGAGTAAGAGGAGGAAATGGAAGGCTTGTTGACCTCCTCTGAAGGTAAGGGACCTGTTCTACAGCTGATCTTGGCTGACGGCAGATCAGAGGGGACAAGGAAAAAGAAACCTGTCATAAAATAGAAGAAATGAGGATGAAAAATAAACAAGGAAGTTAGAAGGGAAAAAAAAAAGGAAAAATACAAATAATTAGGAGTACAGCACACTATCCCATGTCAGCTAGAAAATGCAACAAAAAAAGGAGGTGAGGCAGAAAACAGAAACAACACGGGCCCTATCAAGGGGGCGGGGGATGCCAAAAAGTGATTACTAAATATTATGTCTTGGAATTGTGGGGGTTTGGGTTTAGTAAAAAGAATCATGGAAGTAAAATCCATCATCAGTAAAGAAAGACCAGAAGTCACCCTCTTGCAGGAAACCAAAATGGACGAGGAGTTTATCAACTCTATTAAACATAAGTTTTGGAACACTAGCAAGATGGAAACAGTCAGTTCAAGAAGAGCGTTTGGAGGCCTTGGTACGTTATGGAATTTGAAAAATCTAAATCTGCTGAGTACTCTAAAAACAACCCATTCAATAACAACTATTTTTAATACTGAGAAACAACAACTCTTCACAGTGATCAATGTGTACATGCCCATCCACTTTTCGGAAAATAAAGTGTCTTACTGATGGAAATTAAAGCTACAAAGTTTGGGAATAACTCCATTATTCGGGGAGACTTCAATACCACAATGGGAAATTACGAAAAATGAGGGGCCTCCATTATTCATGATGCCTAATAGGAATACATGGTGGACCTCATCCTAGCCTTGAACCTATATGATTTCAAACCTCAAAAATTCCTATGCACTTGGACTAACAAAAGAGTGGGTCCAAACCATATAACAGCCCGTTTGGATTGGTTTGCTGTTGTCAACAATATCTTGAATCTGAAATACATCCTTAAGTTAATCCTCCGCCCTCTCGTGGGTAGGATCAAATCATCGATCGATTGACCTAGATATCTCCCCGCCCTTTGATTTGGGCACTATTCCCTTCGATTAAGCTCCCCAATGGATGGAAGTTCCTGATTTCTTCGAGATGGTCACCATCTCCTAGTCGAGATGGATTGATGGATGCCCAATTACTATATGGGAGGCTAAGATTGACAAACTTAAAGGAGACATCAAAAGCATGGCTCAAGGAGCACAATTTAGAAAGATAGTTCAATATCAAAAATATGGAAGAAAAAATGGAAGCAATCCAAGGGCGAATGGAAATCATGTCAGTCTGGGAATTGGATATACATAAGGAGGTTGAAAACTTCAAGAGCCCACACACAACTCTCATAAACAAAGAGGAGTACTGGAGAGTAAAGTCAAGAAATAACTTGCTTAAGGCAGGGGATAGTTATACTGTGTTCTTTCACAAACAAGCCAAGTTTAGAGAATCGAAAAACAATATTACTTAGATTACTCATGGGGAGAAGATCATCAATAAGTTTGAAGAAATTAAAAGAGATGCAATAGAGCACTATTAAAATTTGTACACTAAGGATCATACATGGGATTTAGATAACGAAGACTTGCTTCTCGAGGGCTTCCCCACTTAGTGTCAGAGGAGTGGAATATCTCTTTGACTACTCCTCCAACATAGAAGGAAATATGGAAAGTAATCTTCTCCTTCCCGCTTGATAAGGTGTCGGGTTTGGATCGTTTATCGGCGATATTTTTTCACTCCTTTTGGGATGTTATAAATAAGGAGCTATGCAGGTTGGTGGGATATGCCTTTAAATGATGTGCTATAGGAAGTGACATAAACTATTCCTTTCGAGATTTAATCCCTAAAGAATCGAGCCCCTCCTCATTCTCTAGATTTCACCCGATTTCCCTCTGCAATGTCTCTTATAATATCTTTTCAAAGCTACTAACTTGTTATCTCAAGTTGTTATTGCCCCTTTTAATCTCTGAAAACTAGGGGGGTTTTGTCCCTGGTAAAAAAATCTTTGACAATATCATCCTTTTCCAAGAGGCCCTAGACACCAACTGACGAAGGGGAGATCAAGGCATGATCTTTAGGCTAGACATGGCGAATTCCTTTGAACGGGTTAGGCATAGCTTCCGGATAAAATTCATTAAAAAATTACAGATTGATGAGACATTTATAATATGGATAAAGCTTTGTGTTGCCTCTCCCTAGAATTCTCTGTTGGTGAATCATAGGGTTGTTTGCTTCTTAAAATCTTCGAAAGGCCTTCGTCGAGGGTGCACCCTCTCACCCTTCCTATAAATAATTATGGATGATGCCCTGAGAAGAAATTTGTAGACTGAAAGTCCTTCTCTCAACCTTCTAAGCATTCATTTACATGAGAGCATCAAAAGCATAAATAATGGTCTGTTTGTGGATGATACTATATTAATGGGAGGTACCTCTACCACTATAGATAGGCACTTTAAAAATATTTTGGACATATTTTTGAGGGCATCCGGCAGAGCCACAAATGATAGCAATAGAAACATATACAGTTGGAATATCTAAAGGCTAAAAGAAAAAAAGATTGAATAAATTCTAGGATTTAAAGCTATCCAAGAATGGAATGACTTCAATTACTTAGGAATCCCAATCTTCCTGTGTCACACTGCTTCCTATGGCTAGTGAAAGTGCAGGATAAAATGAAAACAAAATTGTAAACTGGGGTGGGACTTGGCTCAATAATGTAGGCAAAGAAATCCTCATAAAATTAGTCCCATTGAAAATCCCTTTATATTAGTTCCTACTCCGCAACCTCCCAAAAGTGTGCTTCATCAAATGGGAATGTATATAAGAAAATTCCTATGGGAAGGAGGTAAAAAAAGAAACAAAGAAATACCACTTAGCAATTGCAACCAGAGACCCTAAACAACATGGAGGGTTGGGGCATCAGGGACCTGGGAATTGCAAATATGGCAATAGGAGCAACACTTTTTTGGAGTTCGATTACTAGTCTGAGTCAATGGTGTTCCTAGGTGATTCGAGCTAGGTTCCTATCACAACTTAACAATTAGGATGGCCAAGTGGCCCCTAAATTGGGTTCCCCTATATGGCACATGATCAACTACTCCAAGGATTCCATCATAAAAAATTTAAACAAGATCCTAGGAAATGGAGCCGCTATCAAAATTTTCTCAGATTCTATCTTGGGACTTTAAACCCTTGAGCCTGATCTTTCCTTGGTGGATCTTCAACTCCTCTTGAGAAATCGAGGAGTGGAAACTCTGGACCAGATGGTTGAGTGTATTCATCATGGAAGCTAGAAAACATCCCGGATGCTCTTCTCCACGAAAGGAAAAGGCTCCTAAAAAAGCTAAGAGGGTGTGCCCCCATTGCGCTATATGAGGAAGACAGGTGGGGTTGGAAGAATTCCAACTACTCGGTCAAAGAAGAATATTTTCAGATCCTCTCTTGCACCTAATAACCTCCTAAACATTTGACTGGAAAAACCTCGGCTTATAATGATGATGTTTCCTTGGTTTCCATCATTGTAGATTTTCAAAAGTCAATACTGTCATATGTGTGGTTACATTTGCGTCTGTGTTGAAAGCTGAAATGGTCAGTTAATTAGAATGTGATGGTGGAAAACTCTGACCGCATGGTAGCTGGCTATAAGCCCAAGCTAGCTAGCCCACACAGATTCCATATGTATGAGCATTGTTATCATGCATATAGCCTTTGTAAAATTAAATACTATGCATACATGGGCGTGGAAGTATTTCTCTTACTAATATTATACTATTATTAATATTATTGTTATTTATAATATTTAAGAAATCACATTAATATTATTATTATTAGCATATTAATAACATTATTATTATTATTATTTCAAAAAACAATTATGAGACTACGTAATAAATCTTGTTTATACGGTTTTTTCCACATAACATAAATACACTATTACTATCATCATATAAAATATTATATTATATAATAATGTAGAATTATAATAATACTATAATAATCATGTTATAATAATATTATTATACAATAATATTATTATTGATGTTATTATTAATATTTACATTATTAATTAAATTAATAGTCACGACATCGTGATATTACGAATAATATTAATAATAACACCATTATTATTATTATTATTATTATTATTAAAATTCATGTAACTAATATTAAACACATAATATTAAAATTAATACTAACATCAATAATAATAATATTAATAATATTATTAACATCATTAATAATATTAACAATACTATCTCGCTATGAGCATTCCCAAGAGTGAGTGTTCCCTCACCTCGATATGATGTCAACTCAAAAAAAAGGAGGTTGTGGATCACATTATATTTGGCACATTATCTATACTTCCACCACTTCATCAATCATGCCGGGAAGTCAACACAAGGTTAAACGTTGTTTGAATATTGTAGACGACATATGGAGATACATGAGGACTCAACATGAGAATTCTATCAGATTGGCAGAGGTGGAGGAAAACATTGGTAGTATAGACCACAAGATGACCATTCTATCCTGGAGATAAACCAACGTTTCCTTCTTCTCATATGAGGGTAGTGACCAACCAACATTGATGCTTCGATATTTTCCCAAGATGACTCACTGATTTTTTGCTTGTAGCACTTGTAATCTATTTTTTCTTCTCATGTCTATGTATGTCAAGATCTGGCACAACCAACCTATTTTTATAAATTTCTATTTACAAGATGCTCTAGTTAGAGGAGGTCTTAACAACCTCAAGACTCTGAACTTTTGTTATTGGTCTGGTTTCCCTTGAAAAAGACCATTAGAAAAAACGTTTTTCTTTATGTAATCGTCATTTGATAATGCAAAGTGTCTAACTTCAAAAAGGAAAAAAATACATTAACAATATTATGTTATTAAATGTAATATATTAATTATAACATAAAACCAATATTAATATCACTAATATAATATTGGTATTATATGAAACAAATCATCGTATTGTTATTATTAGTAGTAGTAATTCCAATGCGAATAATATTAAAAGCACAAGACTAACATTAAATAATGATAATTTTAATATTAATAATAATTTTAGTAGTAACATCATTAATAACATTAATAATGTTACATTATTAAATGTAATACACTAACTATAATATAAAAACACTATTGATATCATTAATACAATAATAATATTATATGTAAAAATTCATCCAATTATAATATAATAATATTTGTTTTGTTCAACTATGGTTCATGGTCATTTAGTGGCTGCTACATCCATGGGTAATAATCCAGGCAGATCCACCTAAAGGGATCTACCCACTGATTTATTTGGTCGGGCATAACCCCAAGGGCGTCGAGTAAATTTTACCCCATGACCTCCCAAATTGGCAAGGAACTTAGCAACGAGAACTCGACCAATTGAGCTATCGCTTGGGGCTTATGATATAATAATGTTATTCTCAGCATCAATGTTATTATCAATATTAATGTTATTAATAAAAAATGTTATGTGTGGACAAACATTGTCAACCATAGATAACTTGAAACAACATGGTCAACCATGATCAATAGGTCAACCATGGACAATTCATCAACCATGGTTAAATGTTCCCAAAAGTTGACATACCTAATTTGTATGGTCAATGTGTTAGTGGTTGATTATGTTGTTTGATGTTAACTATGCTTGATAATGACTATCCATATACAAGCATGTTTTCTTATTTTTGGTTATGTTGTTCCATTGTTGAACATAGTTGATGTCACAGTAACGTCATTTTTTGTTCCTAAAAAATGACATCACAATATGTTGAACAACTAATATTATCACAATGTGATGAATAACAAATTCCATAGACATGATGAATAATAAGTCATTGCAATGTGAAAGACAACAACTTCTAGTGTAATGTAAGAATAATATCCATCATTGCAATGTGATGAATGGTATATTTCATCGTTGTGTGAAGAACTATGAACAATGTCACAATGTGACAAACATTATCACAATCTAATGAATAATAAAGATTATTTAGATGTGTGGAATAACGAATGACATCACAACATGATCGATAGTAAATGTCATTGTTACAATGTAGCCTACAATAAACATAATTACAATGTATCCCACAACATATGGCATATGCATCATACTATGGGTTGACCATGGTTCATATACATTAACATGGTGTTAATTGTCAAACACGTTCAAACATGGTCAACAATTGTACAAATGGTCATACATGGTAATGAAATCTCAATGTTACAATGGAAAATCATGATCATAATGGTCAACCATTGTAAAATGGTTTACCATAGTCGAGATCATCACATAGTCAATGTAGTCAAGCATTGTCATCACTTTCCACACAATGAATCATAGTCAACATATCCAGTATAGAAAACATGATCAACAATAATCAACCATTGCCAATTTGGTTAAACATTGATCAAAACATCCCTTCCAAAAAAAAAAATAATAAAAAAAAAAATAAAATAATAATAATATAGATAAAAAAAAAAACAAATGAATATACAATTAAATAAATTAAATTAATAAAAATAAATAAATTAACACACTAAATAATATAATATATATAACAGATAAAATATTTAAAATCATAAATAATTAATATTATTAATATTTATAAAATTATATAATAATTAAAAAAAATAATTTATAAAATAATTAATTAATTAATAATTATGAATCAATCAAGCCGACATTTTAAGCAAAAAGTATCAAATATCTTTGTACACAACTATTAATAGCTCCATAATTTTCTCGACTCTCTCTTCTCAAAATACAGATCTCATTGCCCTGATGATGGACTCACCTAGCTAGTCCGAAACGTTGGTTTCATAAATTGTTCACAGGTTTTTCCACTATCATAAATTGGTCAAACATATTCAACCTTCTTCAACCATGCTTAAAACAAATCAACAGTTGTTAATGAAGGTCACCTTTGTTAGCCATGGCCACCATGATCGTCCATTGTCATTTGTGGTCAACCACTTTGTCAAGAATACTTAACATGCTCAACCATATTCATATATTGCTAAATATTACTACCCATAGTCAACCATGTTCACTCTTAGTCTGCCATAATTGGCCATAGTCAAGTTGTCAACCATGTCCTTATAATCACATCCATGGTCAAACAAGCTCACCATGATAAAACATGGATAAGAAGTTCAAGCCTATTTAATCATGCTCAAGATAGTCAAAAAATGATCAACTATGATTAACATGGTCATCAACGATTAACCATATTTAACCATAATCGATCATCGCCAATCCTTGTCACCAATGGCCTACCATGGTCGCCTATGGTAGATCCTTACTAACCCTTGTCCAATCATTGTAAATCCTCTTCAACCTTGTTAACCTTGGTTAAACATCATTAACCATTTTCCACCATGGTTGACCCTCTTCAAACATCATCAATCATGGTCAACTACAATCAACAATGGCAAACCTATGTAAACTATATACCAGCTATAGTTAATCTTAGTTCACCATAGTTAACCATATTCAACCATATTTTGGTCATAATTATCTATATTTATCCTTATTTAGAAATAATTAATCATGGTAATCCATAGACAACCTAGAAAACCGTGGTCGACTATGCTCAAACTTGGTCATCCCATTTCCGATACGTGTCTACTCGATCATGATGGTTAATACTACTCAACCATGGAAACATGGTTGAAAAAAGTTAACCATTGTTAATATTGGCATCATGTGTGGAACAATAAATGACATCACACATGGCATTTCACATGACACCACAATTGTTGGACATGGTCAACCATTGTCAACATGAACATCATATCTAGAATAACAGATGCCATCACACCGTTATGAAAAATAAATGTCATTGTTGCAATGTGACCAGCAATAATCATCATTATAATGTGCCCAAAAACATATAGTGTATGCCTCTTTCTATGGGTTAACCATGGTTATTATACATTAACATAGTATTAATTGTCAAATATGTTGAAACATGATCAATTGTTGAGCATGGTCGAGCATGGTCACAAAATATCAATTTTACAATAGTTAATTGTGTTCACAATTTCCAATGATTGCAACCTTGTTGACCATAGTGAACACCATCAAATAGACAACATAGTCAACCATAGTCGACCATAGTCAAGATATCTAGCATAAAGAACATGATCAACAATGATCAACCATTGCCAATTTGGTCAAACCTAGTCAACCATTTTCAACCATTCTTGAAACAAGTTAGCAATTGTTAATGAGGGTCACCATTGTCAACCATGACCACCATGATCATCCATGGTCAATCACATTATCAAGCATACTATAGATGCTTAGCCATATTAATTTATTTCTAAATGTTGCCAACCACGGTAAGTCATGTTAACCCATAGTCAACCATGCTTGACCATAGTTAACCATGTTCTCTCGTAGTCAACCACACTTGTCCATAGACAATGATCCTCATATAACTGTATCCATGCTCTAAAAATCTTACCATGATCAAACATTGACAAGAAGTTCAACCATATTCAACCATGGTTAAATGTGCCAAACAATGGTTAACATGGTCACTAATGATTAATCATATTAACCATAATGAACCATTGATAATCCTTATCATGACAACAATAGTAGAGTGGAAAGTGTTGGCTTGTTTTTGGCTGACATAGCGTTTTGGAGAATTTAGCATCTACGGATAAACACTAATTCACTAGACAAGTAGTTGTGCGTAGAACAACAGTTTAAAGTGTTTTAGACTTTCCCTATAAGCAATAGATAATAAGAGATGATAGAAGGCCTACCTGGAGGGAAACCAGCCTTCCCTCCAGAAATTGTGCAATCCTCTCTGACAGCTTGTTGGGCTCCAGGATTGTGCAATCCTTCTAGCCAACCCTCCCAATAGTATTTGCGCAAAGTTTCCCACCAACAAGCTGTTCAGCCTAGGATTTGCACAAATCTGGGCAGTAGTCAACTATTCAGCCCAGAAATTGCAAAAATCTCTTAGGTAGCCAGCCCAGCTCCCAGCCAGAAAGAGGCATTTTTCTCCAGCAGTCAAGCATTCTCTTGCATGTGGAGCTAAGTTGACCAATTCCCTCCAAGATTGTGAAAAAATGACTTACATGCATGGGCTTCTTCTCCCAAGGCAACATGCAGAGGCATCCCTTGTTTCAAGGATCTGTGTTTAGCAGTTGGAAGTTACATGCAAGGATCATTTCATAAACCTCCCACCAAGTCTCGCTTCCCCTAGATTTGTAGCATGTGTTACCAAACCTCAATGTTATAAAAACACATCAACTAGATGCTACAATTTCATTCCTCACATCAACCTTGTAGCTCTGACACCCCACATAACATCTAAGAGTAGTGAGCATATTCAGCTCAACCGTTTTGAGGTAAGCTCGCTTCCCATGCCTTGTGTTGCATTTCTATCACTTTTTGTGTTTTCTCTTGTGGGAGAATTGTTTGCTTGATTTCTTTGAATGCTTGCTATCATTTACATGTATACTAGCTTGTCCTAGCTCTGTTTCAGTTTTCGTTTCTATCTCATTGCTGTCACATGCATGAAACTGTTTTGCGAGAACATTCGCCCAACTGGCAAACTACCTCACCCACATGCATGTTAATCTTCTTGTTGAATACTTCATACATGTTTTGCATGAAATGTTAATCACTTCTGTTATCACTTCATGTCGTCATGCATTCATTGACTTACTTGCTTTCAACTGCCCGTCGGAAAGTCGGGCCAACCTTGGCTTGGGCTCTGCTTTCACCAAGGCTGCATTACACAATCTGGGAAAGGAAGGCTCGCCTTCCGCTCCATATGTGCGTATTTTTTCCAAACAATGGCCTCTAGGAATTTTTTTGGAATTTCTAGAGGTCAGTGGCTGCTTGGCCCAAGAAATTGAACAAATATGTCCCTAGGCCAACATTCATTCCTAGATCGAATTGTACAATCCACAATCCCAGTAGCGAGTAGCCATACTGGACTGTGCATTGCGCAGTTCCAGCAACCAGTTACTCTCTCAATAGCCCGAACTATGCCTTGTACAGTTTTGGCAGTTGGTCTCTCGACCTCCTGGTTGAAATTGAGAAACCTTCATAATGATTCACCCACGTATGTTGCAAGTTAGTTCTCATGTCCATTCTATTTTTTGACTAAATATTTATTGCTATGAGTGTTTCCATGTCTCAAGGTATCACAGGTGTTCATCTCCCTCTTCGCATTACATGTACAATGACTTCTAGGAGAGTAGAGACGAAGGCACCATTCAGAGCACACTTGGGGATGCATTCGATTATGTGTCTATGAGCTTGCCTACTTATGAAGATGTCAAGTTGTTTGTGGACAAGGACATCAAGCAACAACATCACAACGAGCAACATCATGAACAATAGCTAAAGGCAACATACCGAATGTAGCGAACACAACGAATGAAGTGAACACAATGAATGGAAGAGGAAGGTTGTTGACAACATAAAGGCAAAGAAAAGCTGCAAGATCAAGTAGATCCATTGATAATGAAAGCAACTTTGGAGACTCAAGCTATGAAGTGATGGCACGACATGAAGAAACCACGAAGGCAGAAGATGGAACAAAGAAGGAGTTTCATGTGATGAAGCAACAACTCAGGAAGAACATGAAGCTGCACAGACAGTCCAATGAGTCGTAGTAGGAACAGGAATAATAATGGGTGCAACATGCACTCATGGATAAAACTGTGCAAGTAGAAGTTAAGGATCCATCCCAGTAGCTGACACAGAGTAAACATGGTTAGCAGACTTGTTGATCTTATGCAAAGGATCCAACAATATGCATGTCATTGAGCACACACATGCAATCCAACTCATTCAACACACTCACCACGGCAAAGACAAGAAGCAAGTCCAACTGGGCCTGAACATGCACTTTGGCAAGTTGATGCGCATGACCACCAATACACACTTAAAGATCAACATGGACACTATGCATCAATGTATTTCTGGTTCAACCATACCCAAGAATACCATGCACATGTTAACAAACGAGTCAGATGAAGGGACCGAACCAATGCACCAGTTGCAACGAATGCAAGAGTTCACTTCAACAAGATGTCACCACGAGGTACATGCACACCATCACACATGACAAATCTTAGCATCAGCTCACCAGCTTCACCATCACAAGCATGTCAAAGAGTTGGTCTCACCACATCGGACCGAGTGTCAGTGATGTCTTTTAAGTCTTTCTCAAGCCATGTTGTCTCACATGAGTACACTTGCATTGCAATGTTGAGTCATGTCAAGTTTAATTTGAGTGTCAACAGTTGGATGTAACAATGATAGAGTAGGTGAAGAGTCATGAGGGTAGTTGAACTATCATAAAGGGGAATGTTAAGGGTCACCCCACCCTTTGCTATAAATAGTCCCTCATAACTCATTGTATGGGCTTTTGCTCAGCCAAGCTTCTTCTAAGACTATCTTGAAGAAGACTTCGACAGTATTGCATCGTTCCTTGGCTTCTCCACTACACGGAGATAGTACATCTCTTTGGAGGAGCAGGCTGATGTGGCTGTAACGTTCCACTATTAGGTCTAGTAGGTTTACATGGTGTATTGTATGATTGTGACTTACACTTCTTTAATAATAAGAGCCAACACATTTTCATGCATATGTTGTTATTGTAGCTGGATTGTTCGAGTTGCCTTAATGATATATGTTGTTTAACTTATGTACTTGTGTATTAACTGATTCACATGCAATTATATGAATCTTGTTGTTAATGTGTTTCATATGTTGTTAATGTTGTCACCATCTGTGTCAACTACTCTGCTGGACATTAGACAAAAATTTCTCATGAATCTTGCTGTATCAGCCATCACACTCATCTTGGACTAATTCGTGAGTGTTGTTTAGTTGTGGCTGACACATTCGAGTGGATTGCTCAACCGAAAGTTGTGCATGTCCTTTGTGTGGTGTGTTCCTAGCCGAGTTGGGACTAATCCCTTTCAACCTGGAACTCACATTCACCTTCCTCTCCCTTCAAAATTTTGTAACCTCTCATACACATTCCTTTACTCTCTACATCAATCACACCCTTTCTACTAACAAAGTTATCTTACTTGCCTTTGTGTGACATCACGACCAAGGCATTACCTTTCGACCCACTGCTGGGACTCCTACACCAAATGGTTTGAGGTCTAATTGGGACTACTTACCGGGTAGATCCCCTTGACATGTTGGCGGGTACAACACCATCAACACACCTCCAGGAGTAACCTAGACATCCTCATCGTATTTCTTCTCTTGTTCTAACTCTTGCTCATCTTTATTCTTCCTAGTCACTTCCCTAAAATGCATAGTATCCTGTTCTATCGGAGTATCCTTTGTATGTGTCTCCAACGCTGTGATCCACTTCATGGACTATTGTTGTATTTGTGCTAGGAGATCCTCGTCTGTGATGTATTCCTTGTGTTCCTACTAGCTTGTATGTAAACCTTCTAGAAGTCAACCTTAAACTTTGCAATAGAGCTATACTACTCGTATAGGTTTAGTGAAAGGTGAGGGTGCTGGTTCACCAACAAGTGTATATCTATGGCCAATCTATCCTCATAAATGCATCACTCTGCATGTTTCAATGACAACTTTCCTTTTTAATAATCATACTCCCCCGACAAACTTCGATGCATCCCATATTGTAGCAAAGCAACCCTTCTTATGTCGATGCTCCTACAAACTGCGACATAATCGACAATGTAGTGAAGTAACTTCCTACATCAAAGCTCTATCTGCAACGTATTTTATAGTCCAGCTCCCACTTTCAACTACTGGTGGCACTAAGACTTTTCTCCTTTCCTTAGAGCAAAGCTGTAGGGGTACGGTTGTCCCTCTAAAGCTTTTCATGAAGATTAATGGGAATCTTCATGACTCCTAGATCTCCTATTATAACCTTCATCTCTTAAATCATGGTGGGAAATAGTTCTTGATTTTCATGAAGTAACTATGTAAATTTACTGACTGTATTCTCATCCCAGTAGTCTCCTATTGTTGCAAACTAGGGTTCCTTCTCTAATCCTATGTTTACCTTCTTGGTATTCAATGGCTTTGTTATGTCTGGTATCTCTAGATTAGGTCTAGTTACTCGGTGATCTCCTTACGACTATTCTATATCGATGTTACAATGATCTTCTTCTTCATCTGAAGTAAGGTTATAGCACTCCAGTGAATTTTTAAATATCCTCTTCTTGATTGTCTCAAGGGCCAAATATTTGTATGGGAGATCATCCTCAAAGATAAATGTTAATATGAATCCATCAGCCATGTCTGCCTAGTTCACGGTACCATGTTGAAGCTTTGTTTCTAGGGACGAGTTCTTAGGGATTGTCTCTAATGTATGAATGAATCCATGTACCCATCCTTGTTGTGGAATATCCTTCCATGTTGTAGTGCATAAATGGATATGCTTCCTAGGATTAGTTTCAACATCATATTTTATCTCCATATATGTATCTATTTGTCCAAACCTTATCCCTATCAGTCTTCAGTATTTATGCAAGCCTCCTATATTATTCTTTTGTGTATTCCACCATCTAGCAGGGGTAACTTTTAGGGCTATATCCAAGGCTAACAACCCTTGATTTTATGGAACTTGTTCTTCATAATTATCAAGAAAAGTATTTACATTACCTAAGGCATCATAAGAAGGTAGGTTACATACCGTAGATATCATACAACGAGCTGATTTGGTAATTCTTGCACAACATCTTGTGGATACTTCATGCATCCTATTCTACTAGTTATCCAACTCTTCTTCTGAGTTTTAGGTACAAAAACTATCATTCTACCAACTCAAATTTCCCTCTATAGTAGGGTTAACACAATATTGTTCTTTCATTGTCATTTGATAGATATTGCCTATGTCAGCTGCATAATATTCATATTTGACTGGTTCTATATATATTACTCCTTCTCATGGATCAAAGGGAATAATTACTCTCATATTGTTTCCTTCAAATCATCTGTCTCTTCTTCAAATTAATTATGGCCATATTGTCAAATGCCCAGTCAATTCTGAGAAATGCAGCATAAGGGCTACTATCATCGATGATCTCTATTACTTAAAAATTAGCAGTAGTGGGAACTCCTTAAATATACAATGTGACATTTGGTATTCTTCCCAGAGGGAAGGTATTTTTCTGATTTTACATCCTTAACTGAATACGAGATCACTGTAGCTTTGACTTACCTATTAATTCCCACGTCTTGTTCCTCAAGACATTAGCATTAGATCCAGAATAATTTGATCCATCTCATACTGTCCTATATGCACACAAAGCCTCTTCTCTCTTCCAGTTCTCTTGTGTCGATGCAAATTATTGGCTGCACACATCTCACTTCGCGGTGTTTCTTTGGCTACATAGAATCTATCAACTCTTGCAACCCTTCTACAACCTTTTGATCTCTTAACAATTTCATGCAAGTATGTAGAAAAGACTTGAAAATACCTACTCGATTTGTTGAATCCTGGTCTTGTGTCAGAGCTCAATTTTGTGTTAGGGATTGGTTTTGTATTGAAGTTGATGACACATCACAGTTACTTTTCTGATCAGGCTTTGGTTGTGCATTAGAGGTCAAAGCTCCAACATCCATAAAACTTCACTTTTCTTCAATAAATTCTTCTTTTTATTTATGAATATAAAAAACATGAACTTTCTCAACAGTCTTTCTTAGTCGTTCACTTTCAGATTCTTTCTTTTCATCTTCTTTATCACTACTGATCACAGCTCCACTTCTAGTGACAATACTAATTTAAGGTTCCCCGGTTCTCTTTTTAGCAATCATCATTTGGATATTCTGTGTCGGCTACTGATTCCTTTTTTCTTTCATATTTGCCATAAGCACAAGACATTATTTAATTACATGTTCAAAGTATTTAGAGTACTTACATGTCGTTGTAGGGTTCTGGTAGTCTCTTGCAAAATGAACTAGCTAGCTGCAGTTATAGAAAATGATCTGTCGACGTCCTTGACCAGCTCCACCATCTCGACCTCTTCATTGCTAATCTCCTTGACCACTGCATTATCTATTTTCCTCATATCCATGGTCTTCTTCATGCATTCTATAAGCTTTTGCACCGTGCTCCATCATTAGTTCGTGAGCACAATAATTATTCTCCTCATATCCTACTAATTTACAAAATTTGCAATATAGATTCCTAAGAGTCTGAACATATTTTTGTAACAAGTAATAGTATTTTGAACGATGTTGGCCTCTAGTCTTACATATTTTTCACCACACGTTAGATCCTATATTTAAGGTATCTAGTGTCCCACTAGTCATGTAATTCCTAAAGATAGGGCATTACTCTTTAGAATGGCCCTCCGATTTGCACTTTGTACACCATACTTCTTCTCTAACTTCTTTTCTTTTATTAGTGTCTTGTGTATGTAGGGTTACATTTGCCAGCCATTTATGATTTTGTTGCATGCCTACATTAGTATTTCCTATAGGCAAAGCTTCCATTTTGACCACAATCTGTAGAACTTCAACTTGAATTTCTATCTTTTGTTGCATCAATGGAAATCCGATATGTGGTAGCAACATAGCTATAAAAAATTCTTGATGTTGCTGCACAGATATTTCAAAGCTTAGTTGATACAATAACACCTTAAATATTTGATCGAACTCCCAAAAAGACTCACTAGGTTTCTGTTTCATCTCTTTCAACTGGGTGATGCACTCCAATTCATACTTTGACTTCTTACACTCTCTTATTAGTGATGTGTTAATATCTGCAATTTTTTAAAATTTTTATTATTATTATTATCTTTTTTTCTGATTATTTGAATAATTTATATACCATGTCAATGCTCTATCTCAGAGCATTGTAATGAGTTGCACTTTATTTATATTCTCATCATTGATCTACTTCATTGTATATACATCTTCACAAAAAAGAAAAATAGTTCCAGATCCTCCAATCCAATTCCTTTGAAAATGGGTCGCTTAATATCGTGAGCCATACTTCTTCTTGGAGGGGGAGGGGTATGAGTAAGGGGAGGGGGATGGGGGTTAGGAGGGACAGAGGGAGGGGGAAAGCCAAAAAAACCTAGATATTACTAGATGTTAGCCTCTGCGAACTCTCAAGCTAGAATGGTGAATACTCCGAAGTTACCTAGGGCTTATCAGGGTGGCTTTCTTCTCTTTCACGTTCAGATCCACTCAAAAGAGGACTATAATTAGTCTCTACGAAGGTCTTCGGGTCTTCGGGTCTTCTCCACGAGATATATTTCTAGTACTTACTCTATATCTCTTTCCACTTCATGTTTCATTGATCTCTTTGTCATATTTATTGTCTCTTCTTCCAAACATAAGTAAACTAGCAATTTGATTGCATCCATAAAACACCCTTTTCACACAAAAGCATCTTAATTCAAATTTTTAGATATTTTAAATACTTACCTCGCCTTCCTTTGAGGAATATTCTTTCTGCTTCACTATAAGGCATGGTTGAGTCTACAACAAACTCAATAATGAATCCTACCAAGATCTTATCAATCCAAAAATTGACAACCCTTGAATTCCTATTGTCAGTCCTCATGAGTCGATGTATCAGTTTAGGAATCCACACCGTAGGTTCTTCACCCGTAAAACAATTTTGTCTTTCTATCAACCTCGATATTCATTCATACGGCTCAACATGAAAAGAACCGAATAAAATCTTGTATTAATCTGTAAAAATATACTTCTGTAGCCAATATTTGGATGTAAGATGAGGGTTTTTGTTCTCTTGATTCGCAAATTCTCGCTCTTTCAGTTCTATCTAGTATTGAATCTCCTTCTCTGATGGCTACCACATCCACATATCCCTCAAACAGATGTTGGTCCCGACAATGAAACCATTCATTGGCTTGATTTGGGCTAACCTAGGTTTAATCTATAACATAGCCCAACAAAACCCTTAATCATTGGCCCTTTCAGCAACGACCTGCAAGCAGATTGTTGTCTTAGGTGAAGTTACTATGGGAGGATGCAAAATTAGGTTTCTATAGCCTTGAGGGACTAGGAGGTGTGGTATTATTATGTTATCTTATTATTAGAATTTATAAATCCCTTCGTACATTAGATTAATCAATTAAACATTCCATAGAAAATGATAAACTATGATTGCGATGAAGTAAAATGCAATAGTAATAACTACTACCCTACAACAGATAATAAGAAAATATACACATAAAAACACAAAATTAACATGGTTGACCCTAGTGTAGGGCTACTTCCAGAATAACTCTTGCTTACTATAATGAATCTTTGAATAAAAACCAGTTCTTGGCCTGTGCACTCAGTTGCAAACTCTTCCCTATGCCTCTGCACACTGAGTTGCAGAGCCTCTCCTTTCTTACCAAATTACAGATCACAATAATTCATGCATAACATTGATTTGGATAAAAACTACTTCATACCTCTTCTTATTATCTCACCCTATCTATAATATTACATTGTAGGGTTACATCATCAAAATACAATTGACTCCTTAAAACAAGCAACTATGGTCGCAAAACCCTTTGATCCCTTAGAAAGTCGCGTACTTTTACAGAAAGGAGGGGCTTCGACCCACCCCGAAGTCCTTATGACACCACATGGTATAAATGTGCTCTGCTGCATTCTCCACTCCACTGCGTGTTCAACCCCACAAAATGTGGATTCTTTGCCAAAATCTAGGCCAAGTTGGGTCGTGCCCAATAGAAAGACCATTTACCCACCATGATAAACTAGGTTCCAGACATGGCTAAGAAAAAATCCCAAATCAAGAATAAAATCAAGCTCAATAACCAATAAAGCGTCCCAATCTCTAATTATAGTAGGTTGATCCAAGTAGATCCACTAGGTTGCACTTACGGAATATATTAATTATGTAGTCCAGGAAAATAGGTGCAAGAGGAAGGTTACAAGGAGTTAGTTGAATACTAGCATAAATGTGTTAGTTCTCAAATGAAAACACAAAGTCTCACCAAAAACCTCTCTTTTGTAAGACAAAATATAGTTCACATTAGTTGGCAAGAGAAACCATTACCATACAATTTTATGATTCAAGATTTAGCCTAAGGATTGTTCATGAATATTTCTAGAGTTACTTACAAGAATAATTCCAAATAAAAAATTTAGGATTTTCTCTTAGGAATAATTTTGAAACAAATAATTTTGGATTTTATCTAAAGAAAATTTACAAATAAATTTATTTTAAATTTAAATTGGACTTGAAAGGATACTCGATTTCTTTTCTAATTATAATGGATTAACACTAGTTAAGCAATTTTGAGAACCAATTTTGAGAGTAGGTCTAAGCCATTGTCTTAATCTCCCTATCATGTGGTTCTCTAGCTTTGAAGATTCTACCATTAGTAGAAAATTATGGATTAGAGAAGAAGTCATGTTTCCATTCCCAAAAGTGTGCCTTCCTCACTAAATTAGTAACCAAAAATTAGGGGAAAATATTGTTTAAGTATGCAAATATAATTTCCTCCTTTATCATTATAAAGAACCTGAAAATTTTGTGAGGGTCACAAGTGATATTGCAAATATATAGTTTAATAGAATAGTCATGAATATTCCGAGAAACTAGTTTTCTTTAATTGGCATGATAATGTCCTTAAACTATGTATTCTACATGAAGTAAGTGAGAAAATGTGGCATTATGAATTACCAAGTACTAATGGTTTGACATTGACATATGTTGTATGAATCCATGTGGAGGAAGATAGATGGGAGGAAACCACAATATGTTAGTGCAATATCATTATAATGTATGCAATGAAACCACACCATGTTGTATATAACTTTATAAACAACAACAACAACAACAATAATAATAAGAATAATAATAGTTATTATTAGTAATTTCATTTCATTTGAATGATATAGTTACAAAGAAAATGTTTAGGACGAATGGGTTCCTCCTCCAAGTTCTCCTAGTCTCCTTGTGTTAACTTGTATTCCACGGCATAACCCTTGTTGGTTATGTGTCTAACAATACACACCGCACCACCCCCACCCCCACCACACACCCCACCCCCCTTAATTTGAATGACTGTATGTGAGTCCTAGTAGACAAATGATGACACTTGCTGAGGGTTAGATGTGATATTTGAATCTCATGACTTGAGGAAGATCTAAACCAAATGGGTAATAAAAGTAGAATTCTTTTAATAAATTGTTGTTTAAGTGTGACCACCAACTATACAACTTAGATCTAACACTTAGTTCTTCTAAAACATTTCAAAATTTGGCTAGAAGTTGATGTATTTTTTTATTAGAAGTGCTCACAAATGGAAATTTGAATATGACTGCAAACTATTGGAGGATGCTTTTAGGGCTTAGAAATTCCCAAAAAAAATTCTAATTTATCTTGGAGATTATCTCTTATGTTAAGTGGAAGTTCTCTCAATTTGAATATGACCATAAACTAATATCGCTTAAAAAATAACTGAAAAATGATACACAGATGGTTTTTCTTTTGGCTACAACATTAATTCTAACTTGAGGTTTGAGACACTAGTTCTTCTTGTGGATTTGGCTCGCATGTACATGTTTGATTCGTAGGTAATCAAAACAATAAGCCTTTTTGTTAATGGATTTTATCATTCCTCCACATTATTCTTGATTATGTATGAAACATGCATGTATCCTTTGAATAGTAGCTAAGAAAGCGATAGTCAAAATTGATAATATATGTGCATCTATTGTTGTAAATATTATGATAATCCTTAACCCTAGTATCTTGAGAAAAAATATTTTTACACGTGCTAAAATAAAGTATATTCTTAAGCCATGCTCGTGTATGTATTTTTTAGCTAAAGGATGATACCATTTTTTACATACAAACCTAGAGAGAGTGCTCATGAAAGTATGATTTTTTCTATTCAATTGATAATTCAATTTTTTTGGTGGTAGGGAATAATTGTCATCCTTTGTAACA
The DNA here is from genome assembly GCA_000404065.3 of Pinus taeda. Lineage (NCBI taxonomy): Eukaryota > Viridiplantae > Streptophyta > Pinopsida > Pinales > Pinaceae > Pinus > Pinus taeda. The sequence goes on along the minus strand of APFE030419587.1, from coordinate 44,655 downwards.
CTTTTCAAGGTTCCTTTTTTAAGAAGGCAAAGACATATCAATCCCATGTAGTTCTCCATGAGTCTCCTCGAATTTCACCATCATGGGCTTAATAATAAACATTTTCGTAGCTATTTTCATGGTTATTTCGTTATGGAAGTCAAAATATCAATAAACGAATGACCATGACTGAGAATGGGAGCACACTATGTCATGGAACACGTCATTGTCTCCATATATAGCTAAAAAATAATTAGTGGCCCTTATAGTTAAGGTTTTTTTGGGCTTATTTTGCAGAAGACAATCTAAATTATGTGATTTGTCTCCAAAATGGTTCCAAATTCAACCCTATTTCCCTAGGGAAAAACCAAATTCCTTGTATAATAGTAGAGATCATTAGCTATAGGAAAAACTATGCTTGAATTATGGATCTAAGTGATGTGCAATTGATATAGAAACTGGCTACTGTGACAAGCAAACTAATTGGTTAAGAATGTAGAGAATGGATATGATAATGAGGATTCCTCGAATGATAAAGAGAAACCTTCTACTATCTTTGTCAATCGTGACAAGGGAAATGAAATTCCCTTTGCCACTCATGAGCTCCATCAAGAAGGTAGAAAATGATGCATTGTTGTTGAACCTAACCATCTCGAATAGAATGGTTGCATAGAAGGTGATGTCATTGATAACAAGAGCCACTCCAAGATATTACTAGAAAATAAAGGTACCTTAGAACTATGCACATACAAACAAATGATTGTGGATAGAGATAAGGGAATTTCAAATATGTAGAGAAAGGTAACTATGGAGGTGAGGTGCAATAAATAGCAATAAACACATAATAATAGTCAAAATGCCAGACCTCGTAAGGAAGATGTGAGAAGATATCAAGAGCACCCAAGTCTAAGGCTAGTGACTTAAATTGATGGCTTTGATTTGAATGTCTCATTGTGCACAAAAAAAAAAGAATATAAATCCATTGCATTTCATTAAAATAATATAGATATAAATACAATGTATACAATCATTGGCTTCATATTCTACACCATAACCTTTACTGATAAGATATTTAACATAATTTAATTTTAAAGTTATAACCAAAAAACCAAATTGATGTACATACTCTACTTCATTCAAAAACAATTTTATAAACTCCTAAAAAAATACATATTCCTAATATTATTTGACTACAATTATAAAATATATATATATATAATAACCACTAAAAATCATATATATTTATTTTTCAAAAATAATAATAATAATATTTAAAAGTGATAAAATAAATTAATTCTAAAATCAACTTTCAAAAGTTTATAATTTAAAAGAAAAAAATTGTAATTTTTCACACAAATCTAAAGCTTAATAAAAAAAAAAACAGCCTTAATGCTACAAGATAAATTCGTGGACCAGATAATGATATACGATGCCTTTGAAATTACAATATATGCATTTGAAATTACAATAGAGTTGTATGCATAAATGTATTGCGAACCTTCTATAAAACACTTTCAAGGGATGTCAGGCATAAATACTCTTTGAAACGCTCAAATTATATAAGATTCAGGCATAAAATTCATCATTCCAACACAATCCTTTGAAATTTCGGAGACTTAATTGAAAATTTTAACTCGAACAATTTGTTTAACTTTAATAAAAAGTGAGAATTTCAAAAACTATTCTCTCGACACATGGACTGCTGCACTGCTGTGCATTACAGAGTGAACTCTATCTCTGTTAAAAAAAAACTTACGCACACTGCTGTGTTTTTACATTACAAATTCAACTGAAAACAGAAAACATAACTTAACATATTTTATGTGCCGTAAAAACAAAATTGCATATGTGAATTAAAAACAAATTAAAATTGTACCTACACAGCAATTAATTACCATCATTTCGTGGGAGTCTGCCATGCCGTAATAAATTGTTGTGTAATCGCTGATTTAGAAAAGGACTGGGGTTGCGGATGTTTACTGGCAAAATCATCAATGCACAGGTATGGCAATTGATTCAACTGGAGCTGCGGCTATTTGCTGGCAAAATCATCAATGCAGAGGTATGGCAATTGCTTCAACAGTACAGGGGTATGGAAAAGGACAACCCCTGCAGTTGAAAATAATATTTCAGCACTCCCCTTTAGTTTCAACTGCTGGGTTATCAGTCATACCCAGACATTTCCTCAAAAACTCAAAACTTTTCTGTCTCAAAGGCTTGGTTAGAATGTCTGCAACCTGCTCCTGAGTTTTGCAATGTACTAAGACAATTTCTCCATTATTTACCAACTCTTTGATATAATGAAACCTTGTGTCAATGTGTTTCATTCTCTTATGAAACACATAATTTTTGGATAATGCAATAGCAGAACTGTTGTCACAATAAATCACAGTTCCTTTTGCCTACTCTTGGCCTAAGCTCCTTAACATCCTTCTCATCCAAACTGCTTGACATGCTGCTGCTGTAGTTGCCACGTACTCTGCTTCTGCTGTGGACAATGCCACAATTGGCTGTTTCTTGGAAGCCCATGAAATGGCTCCTAAACTCATGTGAAAAACATAACTGGATGTGCTTTTCCGGTCATCTACACTTCCAGCCCAATCACTGTCAGTGTATCCAACTAAATCTGAACATTCTGAGACAGTATATAAAATCCCAAACCTTTTAGTACCTTTAACATACCTCAGAATCCTTTTTGTTGCCTACCAATGTGCTTCTTTTGGCCTCTCCATGAATCTGGAAATTAGACTAACAGCATACATTATATCTGGCCTAGTTGCAGTCAAATACATGAGGTTGCCAACTATGCTCTTGTACAGACTAGGATCAAAATCCTTGCTGCTATCCTCTTTGCTGAGTTTTAATCCCATTACTGTGGGAGTGATTGCTGCCTTGCAATCTTGCATGTGGAATCTTTCCAACACTTCATTTACATATTTTGCTTGAGAGATAAAAATTCCATTTTCATTTTGATCTACTTCTATTCCTAAGAAGTATCTCAGCAAACCCATGTCAGTCATCTCAAATTCTTTTTTCATGACTGATTTAAAATTTTCAATGAGGTAGTCATCATTACCTGTAAAAATCACATCATCAACATACAACACTACAATTAAAATCTTACCATCATTTTCTTTGATGTAGACGGTGGGATCTCCCTCACATTTGTCAAATTCATTTTCGAGTAGATAGGAAGCTATCCTACTATACCATGCTCTTGGTGCTTGCTTCAGCACATAAAGATCTTTCTTCAATCTACACACTTTGTGCTCTTCACCTTTCTTCTCATAGCCTAGAGGTTGTTCAATGTAAACCTCTTCCATTAACACTCCATTTAGGAATGCCGACTTCACGTCCATTTGGTAAACTTTCCACTTGTTTTGAGCTGCTATGGACAACACTGCTCTCACGGTTTCCATTCTTGCAATCGGTGCGAAAGTCTCTTCTTAATCTCTCCCATACTGCTGCTTGTACCCTTTGACAACCAGCCTTGCCTTGTGTCTTTCTATTTTTCCTTCAGCATTGCTCTTGGTCTTGTAGACCCATTTCACTCCAATGACTTCTTTACCTTTGTAGCTCAACCAAATCCCATGTCTTGTTTCTCTCTATGGAATTGATCTCCTCATCCATAGCTTCTATCCATTTCTTATCCTTAATTGCATCTTCGAAATGAATAGGGTCTTCAACATGACAATATAAAGCAAATAAAGAATTCATACCTTCATTTGCTGCTTCTTGCTCATAAATGTCATTTAAATTTCTGAACTTCTTACCTCTTTCATTTGGTGTATAAGTGCTTGAAGAAGCACTTGAATTTCCTCCTTGAGGTGTGCTTGGAGAAGCACTTTCATTTCTTCTCAAGGGTGTCTCTTGCTGTTCTGTTGTTGGTGCTGCTGTTTGGGAATATGTTTCAGCCAACTCCTCATCATCATCATGAGACAAACAGTTTTTAACATTAACTGTTTTCTCTATGCTTCCATCCCAAGCTTCCTCCTCAATAAATTGAACATCTCTGCTCACAAAAAACTTCTTAGTGGATGGGATATACAACCTGTAAGCTTTGGATTCCTCAATATATCCAATGAAAATACATTTCTCCCCTTTGCTGTCCAACTTCCTCCTTAGTTGATCTGGAATGTGTGCATAAGCCACACAACCAAAAACTTTCATGTGGGTGACACCTTGCTTTCTCCCACTCCATGCTTCTTCCAGCACTGTGTTCATCACTGCTTTTGTAGGACACCTATTCAAAATATATACTGCACAGTGTACAGCTTCAGCCCAATAATCATTTGGCAAATGCTTTGCGTTCAACATGCTCCTCGCCATATCCATGATTGTTCTGTTTTTCTTTTCAGCAACTCCATTTTGCTGCGGGGTATAGCTGGCTGTAAATTGCTTGTGAATTCCATTTTCTCTGCAAAACCTCAGGAATTATTTGGAGATATACTCACCTCCTCTGTCTGTTCTCAAAACTTTGATGCACAACCCACTCTGATTTTCCAGAAGTGCTTTGAAATTTTGAAATTTTTCAAACACTTCGCTCTTATTCTTCAGGAAATAAACCCAAGTCTTTCTGGTAAAGTCATCAATAAATGTTAGAAAATATTGGCTTCCTGCAAGTGATGGAGCTTGCATCGCTCCACATAAATCTGAGTGGACAATTTCTAAGGGTGCCTTTGCCCTTATGCTTTTCCCGGTTGGAAAACTTTCTCTGTGTTGTTTTCCCAATATGCAGCCTTCACAAAGGCTGTCTGGCTTTTGTATCAATGGTAAACCTCTTACCATTCCTTTTCTACTCAACAAATTAAGACCTCCAAAGTTGAGATGTCCAAATCTCAAATGCCACAACCAATTTTCATTCTTTGGCACGCTTTGGAAAGCCTCTTGGGTAACTGCTGCAATTACTTCTTTGTTTTTCAAATCTACTCTTATTCCAAGAGGGAACATTCTGTTCCTTGTCATCTTCACTTCAGCAATGCATAGCTTGCTGGGTGCTCTGTCCATGATGGTGCATACATCATTCTCAAAGAAAACATTGTAACCTTTTTGAACAAGCTGTCCAATACTCAAGAGGTTACACCTCATTCCAGGAACATAATAGACATCTGCTATGGTTTTCCTTTCTCCTTTCTTTGTAAATATTTTAACTTCTCCTTTTCCCATAACAGAGATTTTGCTATCAGTACCAAGTGTGACTTGTGATATCACACTTTGATCTAAAGCAGAAAACAGGGCTAAGTTTCCTGTCATATGGTTACTGCAACCAGAATCTAGAAACCATATATCCTCACTGTTTGTTTCGGCCATATTACAAGCTAACAATACATTATCTTGGCTAGTATTTTCTCTAGTAATATTTGCATTAGATCTATTGTTCATATCATGCTGCTGCTTCCTACATTCACTGGCATAGTGCCCATATTTTTTACAATAATAACATTGGATATTGGATTTTTCATACCTTTGTCCTTGAGCATGATGTTGTCCACTTTGTTGGCTACTGCCATGGCCTTGGTTCTGATTTGGATTGTTGCCTCTTCCTTGAGCATTTGCAGGGCTGCTTCTTCCACCTCTGTTTTGGCTTCTACCTCTTCCTCTCTTGTTTCCTCTGCTTTGACCTCTTCCTCTTCCAAAGGACATCTGGGTCTTGAAGGCTTGCTCTAAAGATGAGTTTTCATTTCTACTCAACCTCTGCTCATGTGTTATCAGTGATGCATGGAGTTCATCAACTGAAAAATTTGAGAGATCCTTTGTCTCTTCTATGGTGGTGACAATCACATCAAACTTTGAGGGTAGAACCCTCAATAGTTTCTCCACAATCCTCCTTTCTTCAAAAGTTTCTCCATGAGATCTTTTCTGTGTGACCAGACCAATTTCTTGTGTGAAGAATGAGTCAATATTGTCTGATTCCTTCATGCGCAGGTTCTCAAAATCTTTCCTCAGCAACTGTAGTTTTGTTGTCTTCACTCTCTCCATGCCTTGATAGGCTATCTTGAGAGTTTGCCATGCTTCTCTGGATGTCTTGGCTGCTGCTATCCTTGGAAACACACTCTCATGCACTGCTTGATATAAGAATACAAGGGCTTTTGAATCCTTCTTCTTATTTCTCTTCAACAGCCCTTTTTTTGCCTGAGTTAATCCATTAAACTCTTCTTCATTTGCTGGCTCTTCAAATCCATATTCAACAAATTCCCATAAATCTTGTGAGGCAAATACAGCCTTCATGGTTATGGCCCAATAGTCATAGTTTTTCCCGTTGAACTGTGGGAGTTGGGTATTAAACATACCCATGTTGGTGCTGGCCATTCTTTCAATACTTGACTTGGATTCTTTCTTGGCTGAGTCTCCACTCTACTAGCAAGGCTGCTACCACTATAAACCCTTTCTTCAACTTCTTTGACACTTCAAACAGCCTAGACTGGCTCTGATACCATGTTGGAATTTTCTCCTAAATTCCTTAACAAACATACAACACAAAACAATGCTCTGTTTTTACTCTGTTTCTGCACAGAAAACTGTAAATTTCGTTTTCTGGACTTGGTGTTGCAGCAACAGGATTCGGTGTTGCAGCAACGCTGATCGTGGTGTTGCAGCAACGCTGATCGTGGTGTTGCAGCAACGCTGATCGTGGTGTTGCAGCAACAGGAAATTTCTGATAATTTAAATTAAAATAAAAACTGAAAAACAGAGTAATACTCAGCAACACAGAAACTGGTGAAACAGTAACTGAAACTTTAACTTATATTCAGCAAAACAACTGATATAATAAAACAACTAATATAGCCAAACAGCTTCCTTATTCTCAGAAAATTGTAGGTGTTTAAGCACTGTTGTGCTGTTACAAAAAACTTTGTTTCTGTTCAGAACTCTTGCTGTAAACACTCTGTTTTGTTCAAAACGCTGCTGTAAACACTCTGTTTCTTCCTTGAAACATTTTTCACACCTCTCTGTAAATTTCCTTCATATACTCACGCTGCTGCATACATAAAAAAAACTTCTGCACTGTTGTGCATTACAGAGAGAACTCTATCTCTGTTAAAAAAAAAACTTACGCACACTGTTGTGTTTTTACATTACAAATTCAACTGAAAACAGAAAACAGAACTTAACATATTTTATGTGCCGTAAAAACAAAACTGCATATGTGAATTAAAAACAAATTAAAATCCTACCTACACAGCAATTAATTACCATCATTTCGTGGGAGTCCACCATGCCGTAATAAATTGTTGTGTAATCGCTGATTTAGAAAAGGACTGGGGCTGCGGCTGTTTACTGGCAAAATCATCAATGCACAGGTATGGCAATTGATTCAACTAGAGCTGCGGCTATTTGCTGGCAAAATCATCAATGCAGAGGTATGGTAGTTGCTTCAACAGTACAGGGGTATGGAAAAGGACAACCCCTACAGTTGAAAATAATATTTCAACAAATGGGTTGGACATTAATACTGTTACTTAAGAAAAACAGAGAAACTTGCCGGCCCATAGAGATTCGATGCGTATGAGCACCGTTTTGCTATCGTCATGTATATAGGCATTCCTATTTCGAAGAGGGAGAGTGCAAGATTAAATGCTATGGATATATCAAATAGTAATGATCATTTTGGGAAGATGTTTGATTATTATGAGATTATTGACGAATAATTTTTAGCCAACGTAGTTGTTAACAAGGTCAGTGGATATTGATATCTATTTACATTATGAAAAATTAGTCATCGTCCTCTTACCAAACAAATTATAAAATGATATTATTATTTACACACTAAAAATTTTGACAGCACAAAAATATAGGTTACACATTATTGAAAAAAAAAACATTTATTAATATAAAAAGATATGAAAATAATATTGTTCTTTCACAACATTATATCCATTTTTTTTCACAATATTATATAGAATAGTCATGACTATTATAAGAAACTAGTTTTCTTTAGTTGGGATGATAGTGTCCTTAAACTATGTATTCAACATGGAGTAAGTGAGAAAATGTGGCATTATGAATTACTAAGTACTAATGGTTTGACATTAACATATGTTGTATGAATCCATGCAGAGGAAGATAGATGGGGGGAAACCACAATATGTTAGTGCAATACGATTATAATGTATGCAATCAAACCACACCATGTTGTATATAACTTTATACACAATAATAATAATAATTAAAATTATTATTATTATTATTAATTTAATTTAATTTAATTTGAATGATACAGATATAAATAAAATGTTTAGGGCCACTGGATTCCTCCTCCAAGGTCTCCTAGACTCCTTGTGTTAATTTGTATTCCACACCATAACCCTTGTTGGTTATGTGTCTAACAATCTCTTAAGTCCTAGTCAACAGATGATGGCACTTGCTAAGGGTTAGATGTGATCTTTGAATCTCATGACTTGAGGAAGATCTAAACCAAATGGGTAATAAAAGTAGAATTCTTTTAATAAATTGTTGTTTAAGTGTGACCACCAACTCTACAACTTATCTCTAACACTTAGTTCTTCTAAACCATTTCAAAATTTGGCTAGAAGTTGATGTATTTTTTTATTAGAAGTGCTCACAAATGGAAATTTGAATATGACTGCAAACTATTGGAGGATGCTTTTAGGGCTTAGAAATTCCCAAAAAAAATTCTAATTTATCTTGGAGATTATCTCTTATGTTAAGTGGAAGTTCTCTCAATTTGAATATGACCATAAACTAATATCGCTTAAAAAATAACTGAAAAATGATACACAGATGGTTTTTCTTTTGGCTACAACATTAATTCTAACTTGAGGTTTGAGATACTAGTTCTTCTTGTGGATTAGGCTCACATGTACATGTTTGATTCATAGGTAATCAAAACAATAAGCCTTTTTGTTAATGGATTTTATCATTCCTCCGCATTATTCTTGATTATGTATGAAACATGCATGTATCCTTTGAATAGTAGCTAAGAAAGCGATAGTCAAAATTGATAATATATGTGCATCTATTGTTGTAAATATTATGATAATCCTTAACCCTAGTATCTTGAGAAAAAATATTTTGACACGTGCTAAAATAAAGTATATTCTTAAGCCATGCTCGTGTATGTATTTTTTAGCTAAAGGATGATACCATTTTTTACATACAAACCTAGAGAGAGTGCTCATGAAAGTATGATTTTTTCTATTCAATTGATAATTCAATTTTTTTGGTGGTAGGGAATAATTGTCATCCTTTGTAACACTTTTCAAGGTTCCTTTTTTAAGAAGGCAAAGACATATCAATCCCATGTAGTTCTCCATGAGTCTCCTCGAATTTCACCATCATGGGCTTAATAATAAACATTTTCGTAGCTATTTTCGTGGTTGTTTCATTATGGAAGTCAAAATATCAATAAACGAATGACCATGACTGAGAGTGGGAGCACACTATGTCATGGAGCACGTCATTGTCTCCATCTATAGCTAAAAAATAATTAGTGGCCCTTATAGTTAAGGTTTTTCTGGGCTTATTTTGCAGAAGACAATCTAAATTATGTGATTTGTCTCCAAAATGGTTCCAAATTCAACCCTATTTCCCTAGGGAAAAGCCAAATTCCTTGTATAATAGTAGAGATCATTAGCTATAGAAAACACTATGCTTGAATTATGGATCTAAGTGATGTGCGATTGATATAGAAACTGGCTACTGTGACAAGCAAACTAATTGGTTAAGAATGTAGAGAATGGATATGATAATGAGGATTCCTCGAATGCTAAAGAGAAACCTTCTACTATCTTTGTCAATCGTGACAAGGGAAATGAAATTCCCTTTGCCACTCATGAGCTCCATCAAGAAGGTAGAAAATGATGCATTGTTGTTGAACCTAACCATCTCGAATAGAATGGTTGCATAGAAGGTGATGTCATTGATAACAAGAGCCACTCCAAGATATTACTAGAAAATAAAGGTACCTTAGAACTATGCACATACAAAAAAATGATTGTGGATAGAGATAAGGGAATTTCAAATATGTAGAGAAAGGTAACCATGGAGGTGAGGTGCAATAAATAGCAATAAACACATAATAATAGTCAAAATGCCAGACCTGGTAAGGAAGATGTAAAATACGATGCCTTTGAAATTACAATATATGCATTTGAAACTACGGTATAGAGTTGTATGCATAAATGTATTGCGAACCTTCTATAAAACACTTTCAATGGATGTCATGCACAAGGTCTATGGGCGGTTCTCAAAATCCAATTACAAATAGCTGTTTATGCAATCATGTTTATGCGGCTTTGTTGGAATTGATGTGCTCCATATTATTATGTTTCTTTCGGAATTATAGAATACTTCTCCCATCTCTGCATTATTAGTCACACAGACGATCCTCATAATTTGATTTCGGGGATTTTGATCTTATTATGGATAAGATTTCATGGTGGAATATCACGTTTTGGTTTATGGGAATAGAGAGATAATGTTAATTCGAATGATTAGTATGTAATTTTCCTTAATATGAAAATAAAGCTCAGTTTCATAATTTTTAGAAATATAAAGTAAAGTTTAGTTTTATTTTTTGTTTATTAATTTGTCTGAGATATTAAAGTTAATTATTTTTGGTAGTCAGGGGCATATTAGCCATTTTGCACTGGCTAACCCAATTCATGGTATAAATGGCTTTTTTTTCCTATTTTAAATTAACCATTTATATATATTAAAAAAAGTTTTAAGAAATTATCTGTCGATGAAAATTAATATTTAATATAATTATATAAATAATTTTAAATATATTAAAATTTGTATTTATAGAATAAAAGTGAGTGTTAAAGATTTTTTTGATTAATTACATGATTAAGAATTAGTGAACTTTTAAAACCATCTAATATAATTAGTTCTCCGAACAAAAATAAAATCTAATCAAACATTTTTTAATTACATGATAGGTGTTTATTCTTCAAAATTAAATTTTAACTACATAAAAAAATTAATTCCATAAATACTCTTTGAAACGCTCAAATTATAAAATTCATGATTCCAACACAATCCTATGAAATTTCGGAGACTTAATTGAAGGAGGCCGCATAAAATTTCAATTCGAACAATTTGTTTAACTTTAATAAAAAGTGAGAATTTCAAAAACTATTATCGCGACACGTGGACTAAGCGTCAAAACTCCATTAAATCAAAATTATGATAGTTAAACTCTAAAATGCCGAATTTTCTGGTGGCAAAGACCTTAATACGTGGACTCAAGAGGATTGATCGCTCCTCGTCTCGGCCATTTAATCGTTTTCAATGCTGCATTGCGACACGTTTTTAATGATGACTTTGCCTTGGTTACCATCTTACTAGATTTTCAAAAAGTCGATATTCTGATTTGTGTGGTTACAGTTGCCTTTGGGCTGGATCAAAACCTTACAGCCATTAGTGTCTGCGTTGAAAGCTGAAATAGTCTATTAATTGGAACGTGTGGAATTGCAGACTATTTCTATATTTGACCGGCCGACAACTGACTGCCTAACCTTGACAGAGCGAGTGCGTTGACATTAACAATTGTGCAGCAAGAGAAACTATATAGTCATAGACGCTAAGCTTTAATAATCTGTATATTGAAGCCTTCAGACAACAAGCCTGCCCTGATGTGTCGTCGATCTGAATAGCTGGTTATCTCGCTGTATTGATACCAACGTTACCATGTTAAGCTTCAATAACTCACCACATGATTGTTCGGAGGTAGAGGTGCCTTCATACTTCAGATGCCCCATATCGATGGAGCTTATGAGAGACCCCGTAACCGTTTCCACGGGCATGACGTATGATCGGGAAAGCATAGAGCACTGGATTTTTTCGTGCAACAAGAAAACATGTCCGGCCACCATGCAGGCGCTACAGAATTTCGATTTAACTCCAAACCACATGCTGCGTCGCCTCATTAAGGGATGGTGCATTGCTAACAGCTCCAAGGGCGTAGAGCAAATCCCCACTCCCCGGGCGCCCGTTGACTCTGATCAAATCTCCATGTTACTTCAAGCGGCACTCAGATCTCCAGCAGTCGAAGGCATTAGTGCATTGAAAAAATTGCGGTCCATTGCGTGGGAGAGCGAGGGAAACAGAAGGTGCATGGCGGCGGCCGGTTCGAGTATCGTTCTTGCATCTCTGATCAATTCGTCTTGCTGCGACGAGAATGACAATGAAAAGTTCAGGGCTTGTGAAGAAACTTTGGGTATATTGCATCTGCTTCCTATGACCCAGGAAACTGCAAGATCTTTGTCAGAGGCTGCGTGCATTAGGTCCATGGCCTTGGTCTTGCATAAGGGAAACACTGAAGCTAGACTTCACGCGGTCGTTTTATTGCAGAAGGTTTCCACTTGGATATCTGATTGGGAATTTATCGGCAGGGAAAAGATTAATATTTTCCAAGGTCTCATAGAGATCATAAAGGGTGAATCCTGCCATCAGCCAATCATGGCAGCCTTGGTTGTACTCAGAGCAATATGTAAAAGGTCCAGAAAGAACAGATTAATGGCTATAGAGGCAGGCACAGTATTTTGTCTGATTGAATTACTTGCAGAGGCCGAGAAGCCCAAGTGTGAAAAGATATTAGATCTGTTGGACATGCTAGTGGACTATGCAGAGGGAAGGGCTGCCATGGCTGATCACGCAATGGGCATTGCTGTAGTCTCCAAGAAGATTATTAGGGTTTCAGAAATTGCCACTCAGAAAGCAGTTCGAATTCTTTGGTCGCTTTGCATATACTCTTCAACTGCGTCGATTCTTCGGGAGGTGCTTCAGTGTGGAGCTGTGTCTAAACTTTGCATGCTTCAACAACTCAGTTGCGCAGAGAAAACGAAGCAGAGGGCGAAGGAGGTATTGAGATTGCATGCTAACACTTTTAGAGTCTCCCCTTGTCTTCCGTACTTAATGAGAACTATCATGCACAGTTTCGAAATTTGATCCGATACACCCAAGCAATTAAACAAAAGGATGGCTTGAAAAAAGAAGGCATTTTCGTTGTTATGTCAATTTTATTGAATGGGTTGGACATTAATACTGTTACTTAAAAAGAACAGAGAAACTTGCCGGCCCATAGAGATTCGATGCGTATGAGCATCGTTATTGTTATCGTCATGTATATAGGCATTCCTATTTCGAAGAGGGAGAGTGCAAGATCAAATGTTATGGATATATCAAATAGTAATGATCGTCGTTTTGGGAAGATGTTTGATAGTAATTTTTAGCCAACGAAGTTGTTAACAAGGTCAGTGGAGATTGCTATCTATTTACGTTATCAAAAATTAGTCATCGTCCTCTTACCAAAACAAATTATAAAATGATATTATTATTTACACACTAAAAATTTTGACAGCACAAAAATATAGGTTACACATTATTGAAAAGAAAAACATTTATTAATATAAAAAGATAAGAAAATAATATTCTTCTTTCACAACATTATATCCATTCTTTTTCACAGTGTTATATTGATGTAGGAGTATGCATATAATGTAAATACTTAAACATTTATCATTTTACTTACTAAAACATTAAAATCCTTTTGGGAAAAAAATTATTCTTTCCTTCCAGACACCCAAAATAACTTCAATTAACAAAATATTAAAATAAGCAACTTAACAATGAAGAATTTCCAAGCCGGTAAATGGCTTCATATCACGTAAATATTATTCACGAACTTGACTTGATGCTTGACGGTCTCATATTGTTGGTGGCTAGTTCCCCGCTCTGCGTCTGTGCCCCTTTAGTGGGATTGATCCTTCTAGCCGATGCGAGTGGTTCAGTGTTGGTCATGTCTGCTATGGCTTGACTCACCATTTCTTGCTCCTTCGACTCCTATACTCGGTCTCAATCTCTTATTGGATTGGCATCGTTCTAATCGTTTGGCTCGTAGGTGGGTTCCCTAGATTGACTCCACCTTCTTCAGTGGGTTCCCTTTCTTGCATTCGTTGCTGCCTTTGGCTTAGTCTATCATTGTCCTAGGCTCTGCAGTCGCCCACCCTATTGGTTCATGGGAAGGGGGGAATGCCTTCGCCTTCTTTGGAAGTTTCATTCTAGGTGGAAATCGAAGCTTTCAATACTCTAGTGGCCTCTGCCCCTAAGTTCAGCAAGTACGGGGGTTCTATGTTTTTGAAGAAAGTTGACGAGATCCCTAAGATTGAAATTTGTGCCCCATAAACCCACTCAAGGGCTCTGATGCTCGTAGATGGAGGCCTTGTTGAGGAGTTCATGGGCTTCTGGCCCTCCCCTCGTATGGTTAAGGTTTACATTGAGAAGAACTGGAATCTTGTGATCAAGGGTGTTGTAATTTTCTCAATATGTGGCAAAGGTTTCTAAAAGATTTATTTTGAGAATCTTTTGGATCGAGACTTAGTGTTCAAGAGAGATCCATATTTTATGGGAGCCCAGTGGCTTTATCTGGATTAATGGAGTCCTAGTTTCAACCCTAAATGTGATGTTCCATATTCAATTCCAGTCTGGGTGAAACTCCCTTACCTCCCCATACATTGCTGGAACGATGCGACTTTCAAGCTTGTTGGCAACTCTTTGGGGAGGAATGGAATATTTACTGCTTTGAGCCTAAATATGGCATTTTCTTTTATTCTTGGATCTGTGTGGAGGTGGATTTAGAAAAGAATCTCATGGTGGTAGTCAACCTTTGTATGGATATCTGGACACATGTGCAAGAGGTCGATTATGATCAGTTCCCCTTCAAGTGCAAGTTGTGTCAATAATATGGACACTTTGCGAAAGGCTACCCTAAAAGTGGAGAATGTGCAGAGAAGCTTTATGGGGATCCTAAAGATCAATGGATGTAGGTTAAGCGTCGCAAGTCCTCAAAGTTTCCGCCTCTCACCAACACCCCAGGTTCGGTACAGGCCAACATGGGCATGGATTTGCCCCCCCTCAAGGCTCGTTGATTGGGGGCGGTCTCGGTTGGGAATCTAAGAATAAATTTGGAATATTGGGCTCTGTGGCTGGGACCGAAGGTCCAGATCCCCCCGATCCTCCCCGCTCCTTTCCAAGGGTGTATTTCTGTCACTCTGCCCCCCAAGGCCACACCCTCAAAGGGTACAAGGACTCTAGCTAAAGTCCTAACACCCACAATATTTTCAAGGATTCATCAGAGTAAGAGGAGGAAATGGAAGGCTTGTTGACCTCCTCTGAAGGTAAGGGACCTGTTCTACAGCTGATCTTGGCTGACGGCAGATCAGAGGGGACAAGGAAAAAGAAACCTGTCATAAAAGAGAAGAAATGAGGATGAAAAATAAACAAGGAAGTTAGAAGGGAAAAAAAAAAGGAAAAATACAAATAATTAGGAGTACAGCACACTATCCCATGTCAGCTAGAAAATGCAACAAAAAAAGGAGGTGAGGCAGAAAACAGAAACAACACGGGCCCTATCAAGGGGGCGGGGGATGCCAAAAAGTGATTACTAAATATTATGTCTTGGAATTGTGGGGGTTTGGGTTTAGTAAAAAGAATCATGGAAGTAAAATCCATCATCAGTAAAGAAAGACCAGAAGTCACCCTCTTGCAGGAAACCAAAATGGACGAGGAGTTTATCAACTCTATTAAACATAAGTTTTGGAACACTAGCAAGATGGAAACAGTCAGTTCAAGAAGAGCGTTTGGAGGCCTTGGTACGTTATGGAATTTGAAAAATCTAAATCTGCTGAGTACTCTAAAAACAACCCATTCAATAACAACTATTTTTAATACTGAGAAACAACAACTCTTCACAGTGATCAATGTGTACATGCCCATCCACTTTTCGGAAAATAAAGTGTCTTACTGATGGAAATTAAAGCTACAAAGTTTGGGAATAACTCCATTATTCGGGGAGACTTCAATACCACAATGGGAAATTACGAAAAATGAGGGGCCTCCATTATTCATGATGCCTAATAGGAATACATGGTGGACCTCATCCTAGCCTTGAACCTATATGATTTCAAACCTCAAAAATTCCTATGCACTTGGACTAACAAAAGAGTGGGTCCAAACCATATAACGGCCCGTTTGGATTGGTTTGCTGTTGTCAACAATATCTTGAATCTGAAATACATCCTTAAGTTAATCCTCCGCCCTCTCGTGGGTAGGATCAAATCATCGATCGATTGACCTAGATATCTCCCTGCCCTTTGATTTGGGCACTATTCCCTTCGATTAAGCTCCCCAATGGATGGAAGTTCCTGATTTCTTCGAGATGGTCACCATCTCCTGGTCGAGATGGATTGATGGATGCCCAATTACTATATGGGAGGCTAAGATTGACAAACTTAAAGGAGACATCAAAAGCATGGCTCAAGGAGCACAATTTAGAAAGATAGTTCAATATCAAAAATATGGAAGAAAAAATGGAAGCAATCCAAGGGCGAATGGAAATCATGTCAGTCTGGGAATTGGATATACATAAGGAGGTTGAAAACTTCAAGAGCCCACACACAACTCTCATAAACAAAGAGGAGTACTGGAGAGTAAAGTCAAGAAATAACTTGCTTAAGGCAGGGGATAGTTATACTATGTTCTTTCACAAACAAGCCAAGTTTAGAGAATCGAAAAACAATATTACTTAGATTACTCATGGGGAGAAGATCATCAATAAGTTTGAAGAAATTAAAAGAGATGCAATAGAGCACTATTAAAATTTGTACACTAAGGATCATACATGGGATTTAGATAACGAAGACTTGCTTCTCGAGGGCATTCCCCACTTAGTGTCAGAGGAGTGGAATATCTCTTTGACTACTCCTCCAACATAGAAGGAAATATGGAAAGTAATCTTCTCCTTCCCGCTTGATAAGGTGTCGGGTTTGGATGGTTTATCGACGATATTTTTTCACTCCTTTTGGGATGTTATAAATAAGGAGCTATGCAGGTTGGTGGGATATGCCTTTAAACGATGTGCTATGGGAAGTGACATAAACTATTCCTTTCTAGCTTTAATCCCTAAAGAATCGAGCCCCTCCTCATTCTCTAGATTTCACCCGATTTCCCTCTGCAATGTCTCTTATAATATCTTTTCAAAGCTACTAACTTGTTATCTCAAGTTGTTATTGCCCCTTTTAATCTCTGAAAACTAGGGGGGTTTTGTCCCTGGTAAAAAAATCTTTGACAATATCATCCTTTTCCAAGAGGCCCTAGACACCAACTGACGAAGGGGAGATCAAGGCATGATCATTAGGCTAGACATGGCGAATTCCTTTGAACGGGTTAGGCATAGCTTCCGGATAAAATTCATTAAAAAATTACAGATTGATGAGACATTTATAATATGGATAAAGCTTTGTGTTGCCTCTCCCTAGAATTCTCTGTTGGTGAATCATAGGGTTGTTTGCTTCTTAAAATCTTCGAAAGGCCTTCGTCGAGGGTGCACCCTCTCACCCTTCCTATAAATAATTATGGATGATGCCCTGAGAAGAAATTTGTAGACTGAAAGTCCTTCTCTCAACCTTCTGAGCATTCATTTACATGAGAGCATCAAAAGCATAAATAATGGTCTGTTTGTGGATGATACTATATTAATGGGAGGTACCTCTACCACTATAGATAGGCACTTTAAAAATATTTTGGACATATTTTTGAGGGCATCCGGCAGAGCCACAAATGATAGCAATAGAAACATATACAGTTGGAATATCTAAAGGCTAAAAGAAAAAAAGATTGAATAAATTCTAGGATTTAAAGCTATCCAAGAATGGAATGACTTCAATTACTTAGGAATCCCAATCTTCCTGTGTCACACTACTTCCTATGGCTAGTGAAAGTGCAGGATAAAATGAAAACAAAATTGTAAACTGGGGTGG
Organism: Pinus taeda; assembly: GCA_000404065.3. Lineage (NCBI taxonomy): Eukaryota > Viridiplantae > Streptophyta > Pinopsida > Pinales > Pinaceae > Pinus > Pinus taeda. Next base: position 26,893 of record APFE030419587.1, on the reverse strand, counting down.
GACTTGGCTCAATAATGTAGGCAAAGAAATCCTCATAAAATTAGTCCCATTGAAAATCCCTTTATATTAGTTCCTACTCCGCAACCTCCCAAAAGTGCGCTTCATCAAATGGGAATGTATATAAGAAAATTCCTATGGGAAGGAGGTAAAAAAAGAAACAAAGAAATACCACTTAGCAATTGCAACCAGAGCCCCTAAACAACATGGAGGGTTGGGGCATCAGGGACCTGGGAATTGCAAATATGGCAATAGGAGCAACACTTTTTTGGAGTTCGATTACTAGTCTGAGTCAATGGTGGTCCTAGGTGATTCGAGCTAGGTTCCTATCACAACTTAACAATCAGGATGGCCAAGTGGCCCCTAAATTGGGTTCCCCTATATGGCACATGATCAACTACTCCAAGGATTCCATCATAAAAAATTTAAACAAGATCCTAGGAAATGGAGCCGCTATCAAAATTTTCTCAGATTCTATCTTGGGACTTTAAACCCTTGAGCCTGATCTTTCCTTGGTGGATCTTCAACTCCTCTTGAGAAATCGAGGAGTGGAAACTCTGGACCAGATGGTTGAGTGTATTCATCATGGAAGCTAGAAAACATCCCGGATGCTCTTCTCCACCAAAGGAAAAGGCTCCTAAAAAAGCTAAGAGGGTGTGCCCCCATTGCGCTATATGAGGAAGACAGGTGGGGTTGGAAGAATTCCAACTACTCGGTCAAAGAAGAATATTTTCAGATCCTCTCTTGCACCCAATAACCTCCTAAACATTTGACTGGAAAAACCTCGGCTTATAATGATGATGTTTCCTTGGTTTCCATCATTGTAGATTTTCAAAAGTCAATACTGTCATATGTGTGGTTACATTTGCGTCTGTGTTGAAAGCTGAAATGGTCAGTTAATTAGAATGTGATGGTGGAAAACTCTGACCGCATGGCAGCTGGCTATAAGCCCAAGCTAGCTAGCCCACACAGATTCCATATGTATGAGCATTGTTATCATGCATATAGCCTTTGTAAAATTAAATACTATGCATACATGGGCGTGGAAGTATTTCTCTTACTAATATTATACTATTATTAATATTATTGTTATTTATAATATTTAAGAAATCACATTAATATTATTATTATTAGCATATTAATAACATTATTATTATTATTATTTCAAAAAACAATTATGAGACTACGTAATAAATCTTGTTTATACGGTTTTTTCCACATAACATAAATACACTAATTACTATCATCAAATAATAATATTTATATTCATATAATAATGTTAGAATTATAATAATACTATATAATCATGTTATAATAATATTATTATACAATAATATTATTATTGATGTTATTATTAATATTTACATTATTAATTAAATTAATAGTCACGACATCGTGATATTACGAATAATATTAATAATAACACCATTATTATTATTATTATTATTATTATTAAAATTCATGTAACTAATATTAAACACATAATATTAAAATTAATACTAACATCAATAATAATAATATTAATAATATTATTAACATCATTAATAATATTAACAATACTATCTCGCTATGAGCATTCCCAAGAGTGAGTGTTCCCTCACCTCGATATGATGTCAACTCAAAAAAAAGGAGGTTGTGGATCACATTATATTTGGCACATTATCTATACTTCCACCACTTCATCAATCATGCCGGGAAGTCAACACAAGGTTAAACGTTGTTTGAATATTGTAGACGACATATGGAGATACATGAGGACTCAACATGAGAATTCTATCAGATTGGCAGAGGTGGAGGAAAACATTGGTAGTATAGACCACAAGATGACCATTCTATCCTGGAGATAAACAAACATTTCCTTCTTCTCAGATGAGGGTAGTGACCAACCAACATTGATGCTTCGATATTTTCCCAAGATGACTCACTGATTTTTTGCTTGTAGCACTTGTAATCTATTTTTTCTTCTCATGTCTATGTATGTCAAGATCTGGCACAACCAACCTATTTTTATAAATTTCTATTTACAAGATGCTCTAGTTAGAGGAGGTCTTAACAACCTCAAGACTCTGAACTTTTGTTATTGGTCTGGTTTCCCTTGAAAAAGACCATTAGAAAAAACGTTTTTCTTTATGTAATCGTCATTTGATAATGCAAAGTGTCTAACTTCAAAAAGGAAAAAAATACATTAACAATATTATGTTATTAAATGTAATATATTAATTATAACATAAAACCAATATTAATATCACTAATATAATATTGGTATTATATGAAACAAATCATCGTATTGTTATTATTAGTAGTAGTAATTCCAATGCGAATAATATTAAAAGCACAAGACTAACATTAAATAATGATAATTTTAATATTAATAATAATTTTAGTAGTAACATCATTAATAACATTAATAATGTTACATTATTAAATGTAATACACTAACTATAATATAAAAACACTATTGATATCATTAATACAATAATAATATTATATGTAAAAATTCATCCAATTATAATATAATAATATTTGTTTTGTTCAACTATGGTTCATGGTCATTTAGTGGCTGCTACATCCATGGGTAATAATCCAGGCAGATCCACCTAAAGGGATCTACCCACTGATTTATTTGGTCGGGCATAACCCCAAGGGCGTCGAGTAAATTTTACCCCATGACCTCCCAAATTGGCAAGGAACTTAGCAACGAGAACTCGACCAATTGAGCTATCGCTTGGGGCTTATGATATAATAATGTTATTCTCAGCATCAATGTTATTATCAATACTAATGTTATTAATAAAAAATGTTATGTGTGGACAAACATTGTCAACCATAGATAACTTGAAACAACATGGTCAACCATGATCAATAGGTCAACCATGGACAATTCATCAACCATGGTTAAATGTTCCCAAAAGTTGACATACCTAATTTGTATGGTCAATGTGTTAGTGGTTGATTATGTTGTTTGATGTTAACTATGCTTGATAATGACTATCCATATACAAGCATGTTTTCTTATTTTTGGTTATGTTGTTCCATTGTTGAACATAGTTGATGTCACAGTAACGTCATTTTTTGTTCCTAAAAAATGACATCACAATATGTTGAACAACTAATATTATCACAATGTGATGAATAACAAATTCCATAGACATGATGAATAATAAGTCATTGCAATGTGAAAGACAACAACTTCTAGTGTAATGTAAGAATAATATCCATCATTGCAATGTGATGAATGGTATATTTCATCGTTGTGTGAAGAACTATGAACAATGTCACAATGTGACAAACATTATCACAATCTAATGAATAATAAAGATTATTTAGATGTGTGGAATAACGAATGACATCACAACATGATCGATAGTAAATGTCATTGTTACAATGTAGCCTACAATAAACATAATTACAATGTATCCCACAACATATGGCATATGCATCATACTATGGGTTGACCATGGTTCATATACATTAACATGGTGTTAATTGTCAAACACGTTCAAACATGGTCAACAATTGTACAAATGGTCATACATGGTAATGAAATCTCAATGTTACAATGGAAAATCATGATCATAATGGTCAACCATTGTAAAATGGTTTACCATAGTCGAGATCATCACATAGTCAATGTAGTCAAGCATTGTCATCACTTTCCACACAATGAATCATAGTCAACATATCCAGTATAGAAAACATGATCAACAATAATCAACCATTGCCAATTTGGTTAAACATTGATCAAAACATCCCTTCCAAAAAAAAAAATTAAAAAAAAAAAAAATAATAATAATAATAATAAAAGATTAAAAAAAAAAAAATGATATACAATTTAAATAAATTAAAATAATAAAAATAAATAAATTAACACACTAAATAATATAATATATATAACAGATAAAATATTTAAAATCATAATAATAATATTAATTAAATATTTAATAAAATATATAAGTAATTAAAAAAAAATTAATAAAAATAATTAAAATTAATTAAATTAATTAATAATTATGAATCAATCAAGCCGACATTTTAAACAAAAAGTATCAAATATCTTTGTACACAACTATTAATAGCTCCATAATTTTCTCGACTCTCTCTTCTCAAAATACAGATCTCATTGCCCTGATGATGGACTCACCTAGCTAGTCCGAAACGTTGATTTCATAAATTGTTCACAGGTTTTTCCACTATCATAAATTGGTCAAACATATTCAACCTTCTTCAACCATGCTTGAAACAAATCAACAATTGCTAATGAAGGTCACCTTTGTTAGCCATGGCCACCATGATCATGCATTGTCATTTGTGGTCAACTACTTTGTCAAGAATACTTAACATGCTCAACCATATTCATATATTGCTAAATATTACTACCCATAGTCAACCATGTTCACTCTTAGTCTGCCATAATTGGCCATAGTCAAGTTGTCAACCATGTCCTTATAATCACATCCATGGTCAAACAAGCTCACCATGATAAAACATGGATAAGAAGTTCAAGCCTATTTAATCATGCTCAAGATAGTCAAAAAATGATCAACTATGATTAACATGGTCATCAACGATTAACCATATTTAACCATAATCGATCATCGCCAATCCTTGTCACCAATGGCCTACCATGGTCGCCTATGGTAGATCCTTACTAACCCTTGTCCAATCATTGTAAATCCTCTTCAACCTTGTTAACCTTGGTTAAACATCATTAACCATTTTCCACCATGGTTGACCCTCTTCAAACATCATCAATCATGGTCAACTACAATCAACAATGGCAAACCTATGTAAACTATATACCAGCTATAGTTAATCTTAGTTCACCATAGTTAACCACATTCAACCATATTTTGGTCATAATTATCTATATTTATCCTTATTTAGAAATAATTAATCATGGTAATCCATAGAAAACCTAGAAAACCGTGGTCGACTATGCTCAAACTTGGTCATCCCATTTCCGATACATGTCTACTCGATCATGATGGTTAATACTAGTCAACCATGGAAACATGGTTGAAAAAAGTTAACCATTGTTAATATTGGCATCATGTGTGGAACAATAAATGACATCACACATGGCATTTCACATGACACCACAATTGTTGGACATGGTCAACCATTGTCAACATGAACATCATATCTAGAATAACAAATGCCATCACACCGTTATGAAAAATAAATGTCATTGTTGCAATGTGACCAGCAATAATCATCATTATAATGTGCCCAAAAACATATAGTGTATGCCTCTTTCTATGGGTTAACCACGGTTATTATACATTAACATAGTATTAATTGTCAAATATGTTGAAACATGATCAACTGTTGAGCATGGTCGAGCATGGTCACAAAATATCAATTTTACAATAGTTAATTGTGTTCACAATTTCCAATGATTGCAACCTTGTTGACCATAGTGAACACCATCAAATAGACAACATAGTCAACCATAGTCAACCATAGTCAAGATATCTAGCATAAAGAACATGATCAACAATGATCAACCATTGCCAATTTGGTCAAACCTAGTCAACCATTTTCAACCATTCTTGAAACAAGTTAGCAATTGTTAATGAGGGTCACCATTGTCAACCATGACCACCATGATCATCCATGGTCAATCACATTATCAAGCATACTATAGATGCTTAGCCATATTAATTTATTTCTAAATGTTGCCAACCATGGTAAGTCATGTTAACCCATAGTCAACAATGCTTGACCATAGTTAACCATGTTCTCTCGTAGTCAACCACACTTGTCCATAGACAACCATCCTCATATAATTGTATCCATGCTCTAAAAAGCTTACCATGATCAAACATTGACAAGAAGTTCAACCATATTCAACCATGGTTAAATGTGCCAAACAATGGTTAACATGGTCACTAATGATTAATCATATTAACCATAACGAACCATTGATAATCCTTATCATGACAACAATAGTAGGGTGGAAAGTGTTGGCTTGTTTTTGGCTGACATAGCGTTTTGGAGAATTTAGCATCTACGGATAAACACTAATTCACCAGACAAGTAGTTGTGCGTAGAACAACAGTTTAAAGTGTTTTAGACTTTCCCTATAAGCAATAGATAATAAGAGATGATAGAAGGCCTACCTATAGTTCTTCTTTCCTCTCATCTCCCTTTCATCGATTCCGTCGCTCCTTCCCATACTTAATCCACTTGAAAAGTACCATGCCAACACAACAGAAGATGAAAACCTATCAAAGCATACAATCCATTGAGTATAAATGAATGGAATCATAAGAAATCCACACATATAAGCATTATGAAAGAACACAAATATGGAAAAAGGTTCAAACACTTTATTAGATAGAAGAAGGAATTACAACCATCAATGTCTGATTCAAAGTCATTCCTCCAGCTTGGATCCAATCCACGTCGCATCAAAAGCTAGACAAGCTTGTGGCATCACATCATTTGCTCCAAAGTCAAGTCTCATAGCAGCATTATCTCCTTACAATTCAACATAATCTAGCTAGCCCCTGATCAATTAGGTGAGTGGTCAATTTATAGGAAGATGAAGGAGGTTTTGTCATTAATGATGACATTGAATGGCCTTCCATACATAAAATTAGTTCCATGGAGGAAGGGATGAGGGGATAGGATGATCCTTAACTCATTCGTCATCCATTTTCGAGCTCACAGGTTGATAAGACAGGGAAACATCAAGATGACTCCATAAGATAAGAATATTCCCAAACCCTATGTGAATTTCGCTCATTCTCACTCAGCACAGGTGAAAGGAAGCTCGAGTGCTCTGTAGAGCACCCTGCCAATGGACTTAGCTACTCTGCAACACACCTTCATAAGGACTTACCTGTGCTGGTCCCTCTAAAGGCAATCTTTGGATGTTTTCAAGTCATGAAATTGTCTGGGAAGGAGGCATTCAAAGGGTTGACTTGTTTAGGGCATGAAACAACTGATTTTAGGGTTTGATGAGTCCTAAATCAATGATTTGAATGTTGGGATTTGATGTTCCCAAATGGATCTGTAACACCTAGGATCAATCTATATTGTGCACCATCAAAACCCTTGACCATTGGCACTTTGGGAAATGACTTGCAAGCATATCAGAGTTTCACTTGAGGTGACTATCGGACGATGCAGAACCAGGTTTCTGTAGTCTTGAGGGACTATGAGATATGGTATTATTATGTTATCTTATCGTTAACATCTATAAATCACTTCGCCACATTATATTAATCACTTAAACATGCCATATAAAACTGTAAACTATCATTTCACTGAAGTAAAACACAACTATAATAAATTCTACTCTACAACAGATAATAAGAAAATATGCACATAAAAACACCAAAATAACGTGGTTCACCCCAGTGTAGGGCTACATCCACAAGAACTGTTGCTTAATATAAGGAATCTTTGATTAACAACCATTTCTTGGTTTGCGCACACAGTTGCAGAACCTCTCCTTTGCTACCAAATTACAAATCAAAATAGTTCACCCATAACACTGATCTGGATCAAAATTGGTTGATATCTCTTCTTATTATCTTACCATATATATATTATTACATCGTAGGGTGACATCTTCACAATACCGTGGTCCAAATACCATGGACTCATTAAAACAAGCAACTATGGTCCGAAAAACCTTTGATCCCTTACAAAATCGCACGCCTTTGCAAAATGGAGGGGCTTCCACTCACCCCGAAGCCATTACAACACTACGCAGTATAAATGTGCTCTTCTGCACACTCCACTGTGTGCTCCACCCTGCAAAATTTAGATGCTTTTCCAAAATCTAGGCTAGGTTGGGTTGCGCCCAACAAGCCCCCAACACTCACATGTGGCTCATCCAGAGTAAATTAGGTGATTTTCCTTTGATCTTAATTGCAATGTTGTTGTAGGTGTTGTTGAATTGCTGCAGAATGTCTGTGACCTATTTTTCTTCATTGTGCACTTCCTCTATCAATGCTTCTATTGTTGGTCGCATAGCCTTCTGCATCACTACCTCCTTTCTCTGTTGAAGCTCTTTAAGCTTCTCATCCACTACTTGTGATAGTTGGAGAGCCTCATCCTACCATGGATGATTTCTTTTTGTCAAATTCTACTCTTCATTCCTCAGCTCCTCGATCCTCTTCTGTAGGGAATTTCCCTCATTGAACTTTGCGAGATTTTGTGAGATTGGCAAGGTTCTTACAGTTGTTTGAATCTCGTCTAGCTACTGACACTTTTGTTGAATATCATCTTGTAGTTTATGTGCATTTGTATCTTCCTGTTGCGAAGTCCAAATCTATAAGCTCTCATCCAATAGCTTCCCATAATCTTCCACCGTTATGAAGATGTTGTCCATTGACCCATTCAGGTTGGCCTCTCTTTGCTCTTACACTTCCTTTGGTGTATTTGGTTGTAGCTTCATTTGTAGCTTGTTGATATTCATCTCATATGTACATTGGATGTCCATGATCTTATTGTTGTATCCTTTTACTGCAACCTAAAGCTTCACGGCCATGTCCTCCACTGGTTCCTCTTCTTGGACATCAATGTATGGAACCTCGCATCATGTTTCTTCAACCACATCCTTGAACTTTTGTGGTTGTTTTATTGCCTAATCCCTATCCTAGATTGCTTGGTCGAGATTTTTCTTTAGTGAAGCTCATTCTCTCTCTCCCTTGAATGTTTAACTACAAAGTGAGGTTTTTGCGTTGCTTCAGGTCATCTATGATCTCTATATGTAGCTTGTCTAATCTCTGAAGTGGCACTACGATGATGTTCATGTTCACGTACATCCACTCTTTGGCCTACTGCTCTACCTCGACAAATTCAAACTGCAGGGTTCTAGCATGTATCAGTGCTATTTGTGCTCCAACTGTAGGCTCTACTGGTCTTTCCTCTCCAAGCTTCTCCTTTGCCTATGTTGGTTGTCCAACTATCTGTGCTAGTGCCTTTTGTTCTGCAATGAGCTTTGCGACACTTGTTAGCAGTGTGGCATAGTGATCCTCTAGCTTTCTCCATGATTCTATTTTTTCTTCTTGAATTATGTCTCCAATCTTATCCAAGTCCCCATTAGTGAGGACATGTCTTGTCGTCCTTCTGTTTCATTTTTTTCTTGTGGTAGCTTCAGTGTGTGCCTTCCTCTTCTCTTTGAGTGTTGTATTTGCCTCTATATTTTTAGACTTTGTGTTCTGCTCATCACCTTGTTCTAGCAGCTATAACCAGCCTCCAAAATTTTTCCTTAGCCTATTTTGGAGCCTCCCTACCAACCTTCACAACAACTTTTTGGTTTGTCAAGTCCTCAAGATTCAGTGTCTTTCTTGCTCAAAGACAGCCTGTCGATCATAGTTTGATATTTTCCCTCCATAGGCTACTCACCCAGACTTGGTCCAACTGCAGGCTGAGCAGCTTCCCCTTGAAAATGATGCATTTTTGGAGGGAAACCAGCCTTCTCTCCAGAAATTGTGCAATCCTCTCTGACAGCTTGTTGGGCTCCAGGATTGTGCAATCCTTCTAGCCAACCCTCCCAATAGTATTTGCGCAAAGTTTCCCACCAACAAGCTGTTCAGCCTAGGATTTGCACAAATCTGGGCAGTAGTCAACTATTCAGCCCAGAAATTGCACAAATCTCTTAGGTAGCCAGCCCAGCTCCCAGCCAGAAAGAGGCATTTTTCTCCAGCAGTCAAGCATTCTCTTGCATGTGGAGCTAAGTTGACCAATTCCCTCCAAGATTGTGAAAAAATGACTTACATGCATGGGCTTCTTCTCCCAAGGCAACATGCAGAGGCATCCCTTGTTTCAAGGATCTGTGTTTAGCAGTTGGAAGTTACATGCAAGGATCATTTCAGAAACCTCCCACCAAGTCTCGCTTCCCCTAGATTTGTAGCATGTGTTACCAAACCTCAATGTTATCAAAACACATCAACTAGATGCTACAATTTCATTCCTCACATCAACCTTGTAGCTCTGACACCCCACATAACATCTAAGAGTAGTGAGCATATTCAGCTCAACCATTTTGAGGTAAGCTCGCTTCCCATGCCTTGTGCTGCATTTCTATCACTTTTTGTGTTTTCTCTTGTGGGAGAATTGTTTGCTTGATTTCTTTGAATGCTTGCTATCATTTACATGTATACTAGCTTGTCCTAGCTCTGTTTCAGTTTTCGTTTCTATCTCATTGCTGTCACATGCATGAAACTGTTTTGCGAGAACATTCGCCCAACTGGCGAACTACCTCACCCACATGCATGTTAATCTTCTTGTTGAATACTTCATACATGTTTTGCATGAAATGTTAATCACTTCTGTTATCACTTCATGTCGTCATGCATTCATTGACTTACTTGCTTTCAACTGCCCGTCGAAAAGTCGGGCCAACCTTGGCTTGGGCTCTGCTTTCACCAAGGCTGCATTACACAATCTGGGAAAGGAAGGCTCGCCTTCCGCTCCATATGTGCGCATTTTTGCCAAACAATGGCCTCTAGGAATTTTTTTGGAATTTCTAGAGGTCAGTGGCTGCTTAGCCCAAGAAATTGAACAAATATGTCCCTAGGCCAACATTCATTCCTAGATCGAATTGTACAATCCACAATCCCAGTAGCGAGTAGCCATACTGGACTGTGCATTGCGTAGTTCCAGCAACCAGTTACTCTCTCAATAGCCCGAACTATGCCTTGTACAGTCTTGGCAGTTGGTCTCTCGACCTCCTGGTTGAAATTGAGAAACCTTCATAATGATTCACCCACGTATGTTGCAAGTTAGTTCTCATGTCCATTCTATTTTTTGACTAAAGATTTATTGCTATGAGTGTTTCCATGTCTCAAGGTATCACAGGTGTTCATCTCCCTCTTCGCATTACATGTACAATGACTTCTAGGAGAGTAGAGACGAAGACACCATTCAGAGCACACTTGGGGATGCATTCGATTATGTGTCTATGAGCTTGCCTACTTATGAAGACGTCAAGTTGTTTGTGGACAAGGACATCAAGCAACAACATCACAACGAGCAACATCATGAACAATAGCTAAAGGCAACATACCGAATGTAGCGAACACAACGAATGAAGTGAACACAATGAATGGAAGAGGAAGGTTGTTGACAACATAAAGGCAAAGAAAAGCTGCAAGATCAAGTAGATCCATTGATAATGAAAGCAACTTTGGAGACTCAAGCTATGAAGTGATGGCACGACATGAAGAAACCACGAAGGCAGAAGATGGAACAAAGAAGGAGTTTCATGTGATGAAGCAACAACTCAGGAAGAACATGAAGCTGCACAGACAGTCCAATGAGTCGTAGTAGGAATAGGAATAATAATGGGTGCAACATGCACTCATGGATAAAACTGTGCAAGTAGAAGTTAAGGATCCATCCCAATAGCTGACACAGAGTAAACATGGTTAGCAGACTTGTTGATCTTATGCAAAGGATCCAACAATATGCATGTCATTGAGCACACACATGCAATCCAACTCATTCATCACACTCACCACGGCAAAGACAAGAAGCAAGTCCAACTGGGCCTGAACATGCACTTTGGCAAGTTGATGCGCATGACCACCAATACACACTTAAAGATCAACATGGAAACTATGCATTAGTGTATTTATGGTTCAACCATACCCAAGAAGACCATGGACATGTTAACAAACGAGTCAGATGAAGAGGCCGAACCAATGCACCAGTTGCAACGAATGCAAGAGTTCACTTCAACAAGATGTCACCACGAGGTACATGCACACCATCACACATGACCAATCTTAGCATCAGCTCACCAACTTCACCATCACAAGCATGTCAAAGAGTTGGTCTCACCACATCGGACCAAGTGTCAGTGATGTCTTTTAAGTCTTTCTCAAGCCATGTTGTCTCACATGAGTACACTTGCATTGTAATGTTGAGTCATGTCAAGTTTAATTTGAGTGTCAACAGTTGGATGTAACAATGATAGAGTAGGTGAAGAGTCATGAGGGCAGTTGAACTATCATAAAGGGGAATGTTAAGGGTCACCCCACCCTTTGCTATAAATAGTCCCTCATAACTCATTGTATGGGCTTTTGCTCAGCCAAGCTTCTTCTAAGACTATCTTGAAGAAGACTTCGACAGTATTGCATCGTTCCTTGGCTTCCCCACTGCACGGAGATAGTACATCTCTTTGGAGGAGCAGGCTGATGTGGCTGTAACGTTCCACTATTAGGTCTAGCAGGTTTACATGGTGTATTGTATGATTGTGACTTACACTTCTTTAGTAATAAGAGCCAACACATTTTCATGCATATGTTGTTATTGTAGTTGGACTGTTCGAGTTGCCTTAATGATATATGTTGTTTAACTTACGTACTTGTGTATTAACTGATTCACATGCAATTATATGAATCTTGTTGTTAATGTGTTTCATATGTTGTTAATGTTGTCACCATCTGTGTCAACTACTCTGCTGGACATTAGACAGACCTTTCTCATGAATCTTGTTGTATCAGCCATCACACTCGTCTTGGACTAATTCGTGAGTGTTGTTTAGTTGTGGCTGACACATCCGAGTGGATTGCTCAATCGAAAGTTGTGCATGTCCTTTGTGTGGTGTGTTCCTAGCCGAGTTGGGACTAATCCCTTTCAACCTGGAACTCACATTCACCTTCCTCTCCCTTCAAAATTTTGTAACCTCTCATACACATTCCTTTACTCTCTACATCAATCACACCCTTTCTACTAACAAAGTTATCTTACTTGCCTTTGTGTGACATCACAACCAAGGCATTACCTTCCGACCCACTGCTGGGACTCCTACACCAAATGGTTTGAGGTCTAATTGGGACTACTTACCGGGTAGATCCCCTTGACATGTTGGCGGGTACAACACCATCAACACACCTCCAGGAGTAACCTAGACATCCTCATCATATTTCTTCTCTTGTTCTAACTCTTGCTCATCTTTATTCTTCCCAGTCACTTCCCTAAAATGCATAGTATCCTGTTCTATCGGAGTATCCTTTGTATGTGTCTCCAACGCTGTGATCCACTTCATGGACTATTGTTGTATTTGTGCTAGGAGATCCTCTTCTGTGATGTATTCCTTGTGTTCCTACTAGCTTGTATGTAAACCTTCTGGAAGTCAACCTTAAACTTTGCAATAGAGCTATACTACTCGTATAGGTTTAGTGAAAGGTGAGGGTGCTGGTTCACCAACAAGTGTATATCTATAGCCAATCTATCCTCATAAATGCATCACTCTGCATGTTTCAATGACAACTTTCCTTTTTAATAATCATACTCTCCCGACAAACTTCGATGCATCCCATATTGTAGCAAAGCAACCCTTCTTATGTCGATGCTCCTACAAACTGCGACATAATCGACAATGTAGTGAAGTAACTTCCTACATCAAAGCTCTATCTGCAACATATTTTATAGTCCAGTTCCCACTTTCAACTGCTGGTGGCACTAAGACTTTTCTCCTTTCCTTAGAGTGAAGTTGTAGGGGTACGGTTGTCCCTCTAAAGCTTTGCATGAAGATTAATGGGAATCTTCATGACTCCTAGATCTCCTATTATAACCTTCATCTCTTAAATCATGGTGGGAAATAGTTCTTGATTTTCATGAAGTAACTATGTAAATTTACTGACTGTATTGTCATCCCAGTAGTCTCCTATTGTTGCAAACTAGGGTTCCTTCTCTAATCCTATGTTTACCTTCTTGGTATTCAATGGCTTTGTTATGTCTGGTATCTCTAGATTAGGTCTAGTTACTCGGTGATCTCCTTACGACTATTCTATATCGATGTTACAATGATCTTCTTCTTCATCTGAAGTAAGGTTATAGCACTCCAGTGAATTTTTAAATATCCTCTTCTTGATTGTCTCAAGGGCCAAATATTTGTATGGGAGATCATCCTCAAAGATAAATGTTAATATGAATCCATCAGCCATGTCTGCCTAGTTCACGGTACCATGTTGAAGCTTTGTTTCTAGGGACGAGTTCTTAGGGATTGTCTCTAATGTATGAATTAATCCATGTACCCATCCTTGTTGTGGAATATCCTTCCATGTTGTAGTGCATAAATGGATATGCTTCCTAGGATTAGTTTCAACATCATATTTTATCTCCATATATGTATCTATTTGTCCAAACCTTATCCCTATCAGTCTTCGGTATTTCTGCAAGCCTCCTATATTATTCTTTTGTGTATTCCACCATCTAGCAGGGGTAACTTTTAGGGCTATATCCAAGGCTAACAACCCTTGATTTTATGGAACTTGTTCTTCATAATTATCAAGAAAAGTATTTACATTACCTAAGGCATCATAAGAAGGTAGGTTACATACCTTAGATATCATACAATGAGCTGATTTGGTAATTCTTGCACAACATCTTGTGGATACTTCATGCATCCTATTCTACTAGTTATCCAACTCTTCTTCTGAGTTTTAGGTACAAAAACTATCATTCTACCAACTCAAATTTCCCTCTATAGTAGGGTTAACACAATATTGTTCTTTCGTTGTCATTTGATAGATATTGCCTATGTCAGCTGCACAATATTCATATTTGACTGGTTCTATATATATTACTCCTTCTCATGGATCAAAGGGAATAATTACTCTCATATTGTTTCCTTCAAATCATCTGTCTCTTCTTCAAATTAATTGTGGCCATATTGTCAAATGCCCAGTCAATTCTGAGAAATGCAGCATAAGGGCTACTATCATTGATGATCTCTATTACTTAAAAATTAGCAGTAGTGGGAACTCCTTAAATATACAATGTGACATTTGGTATTCTTCCCAGAGGGAAGGTATTTTTCTGATTTTACATCCTTAACTGAATACGAGATCACTGTAGCTTCGACTTACCTATTAATTCCCACGTCTTGTTCCTCAAGACATTAGCATTAGATCCAGAATAATTTGATCCATCTCATACTGTCCTATATGCACACAAAGCCTCATCTCTCTTCCAGTTCTCTTGTGTCGATGCAAATTATTGGCTGCACACATCTCACTTCGCGGTGTTTCTTTGGCTACATAGAATCTATCAACTCTTGCAACCCTTCTACAACCTTTTGATCTCTTAACAATTTCATGCAAGTATGTAGAAAAGACTTGAAAATACCTACTCGATTTGTTGAATCCTGGTCTTGTGTCAGAGCTCAATTTTGTGTTAGGGATTCGTTCTGTATTGAAGTTGATGACACATCACAGTTACTTTTCTCATCAGGCTTTGGTTGTGCATTAGAGGTCAAAGCTCCAACATCCATAAAACTTCACTTTTCTTCAATAAATTCTTCTTTTTATTTATGAATATAAAAAACATGAACTTTCTCAACAGTCTTTCTCAGTCGTTCACTTTCAGATTATTTCTTTTCATCTTCTTTATCACTACTGATCACAGCTCCACTTCTAGTGACAATACTAATTTAAGGTTCCCCGGTTCTCTTTTTAGCAATCATCATTTGGATATTCTGTGTCGGCTACTGATTCCTTTTTTCTTTCATATTTGCCATAAGTACAAGACATTATTTAATTACATGTTCAAAGTATTTAGAGTACTTACATGTCGTTGTAGGGTTCTGGTAGTCTCTTGCAAAATGAACTAGCTAACTGCAGTTATAGAAAATGATCTGTCGACGTCCTTGACCAGCTCCACCATCTCGACCTCTTCATTGCTAATCTCCTTGACCAATGCATTATCTATTTTCCTCATGTCCATGCTCTTCTTCATGCATTCTATAAGCTTTTGCACCGTGCTCCATCATTAGTTCATGAGCACAATAATTATTCTCCTCATATCCTACTAATTTACAAAATTTGCAATATAGATTCCTAAGAGTCTGAACATATTTTTGTAACAAGTAATAGTATTTTGAACGATGTTGGCCTCTAGTCTTACATATTTTTCACCACACGTTAGATCCTATATTTAAGGGATCTAGTGTCCCACTAGTCATGTAATTCCTAAAGATAGGGCATTACTCTTTAGAATGGCCCTCCGATCTGCACTTTGTACACCATACATCTTCTCTAACTTCTTTTCTTTTATTAGTGTCTTTTGTATGTAGGGTTACATTTGCCAGCCATTTATGATTTTGTTGCATGCCTACATTAGTATTTCCTATAGGCAAAGTTTCCATTTTGACCACAATCTGTAGAACTTCAACTTGAATTTCTATCTTTTGTTGCATCAATGGAAATCCGATATGTGGTAGCAACATAGCTATAAAAAGATCTTGATGTTGCTGCACAGATATTTCGAAGCTTAGTTGATACAATAACACCTTAAATATTTGATCGAACTCCCAAAAAGACTCACTAGGTTTCTGTTTCATCTCTTTCAACTGGGTGATGCACTCCAATTCATACTTTGACTTCTTACACTCTCTTATCAGTGTTGTGTTAATATCTGCAATTTTTTAAAATTTTTATTTTTATTATTATCTTTTTTTCTGATTATTTGAATAATTTATATACCATGTCAATGCTCTATCTCAGAGCATGGTAATGAGTTGCACTTTATTTATATTCTCATCATTGATCTACTTCATTGTATATACATCTTCACAAAAAAGAAAAATAGTTCCAGATCCTCCAATCCAATTCCTTTGAAAATGGGTCGCTTAATATCGTGAGCCATACTTCTTCTTGGAGGGGGAGGGGTATGAGTAAGGGGAGGGGGATGAGGGTTAGGAGGGACAGAGGGAGGGGGAAAGCCAAAAAAACCTAGATATTACTAGATGTTAGCCTCTGCGAACTCTCAAGCTAGAATGGTGAATACTCCGAAGTTACCTAGGGCTTATCAGGGTGGCTTTCTTCTCTTTCACTTTCAGATCCACTCAAAAGAGGACTATAATTAGTCTCTACGAAGGTCTTCGGGTCTTCTCCATGAGATCTATTTCTAGTACTTACTCTATATCTCTTTCCACTTCATGTTTCATTGATCTCTTTGTCATATTTATTGTCTCTTCTTCCAAACATAAGTAAACTAGCAATTTGATTGCATCCATAAAACACCCTTTTCACACAAAAGCATCTTAATTCAAATTTTTAGATATTTTAAATACTTACCTCGCCTTCCTTTGAGGAATATTCTTTCTGCTTCACTATAAGGCATGGTCGAGTCTACAACAAACTCAATAATGAATCCTACCAAGATCCTATCAATCCAAAAATTGACAACCCTTGAATTCCTATTGTCAGTCCTCATGAGTCGATGTATCAGTTTAGGAATCCACACCGTAGGTTCTTCACCCGTAAAACAATTTTGTCTTTCTATCAACCTCGATATTCATTCATACGGCTCAACATGAAAAGAACCGAATAAAATCTTGTATTAATCTGTAAAAATATACTTCTGTAGCCAATATTTGGATGTAAGATGAGGGTTTTTGTTCTCTTGATTCGCAAATTCTCGCTCTTTCAGTTCTATCTAGTATTGAATCTCCTTCTCCGATGGCTACCACATCCACATATCCCTCAAACAAATGTTGGTCCTGACAATGAAACCATTCATTGGCTTGATTTGGGCTAACCTAGGTTTAATCTATAACATAGCCCAACAAAACCCTTAATCATTGGCCCTTTCAGCAACGACCTGCAAGCAGATTGTTGTCTTAGGTGAAGTTACTATGGGAGGATGCAAAACTAGGTTTCTATAGCCTTGAGGGACTAGGAGGTGTGGTATTATTATGTTATCTTATTATTAGAATTTATAAATCCCTTCGTACATTAGATTAATCAATTAAACATTCCATAGAAAATGATAAACTATGATTGCGATGAAGTAAAATGCAATAGTAATAACTACTACCCTACAACAGATAATAAGAAAATATACACATAAAAACACCAAATTAACATGGTTGACCCTAGTGTAGGGCTACTTCTAGAATAACTCTTGCTTACTATAATGAATCTTTGAATAAAAACCAGTTCTTGGCCTGTGCACTCAGTTGCAAACTCTTCCCTATGCCTCTGCACACTGAGTTGCAGAGCCTCTCCTTTCTTACCAAATTACAGATCACAATAATTCATGCATAACATTGATTTGGATAAAAACTACTTCATACCTCTTCTTATTATCTCACCCTATCTATAATATTACATTGTAGGGTTACATCATCAAAATACAATTGACTCCTTAAAACAAGCAACTATGGTCGCAAAACCCTTTGATCCCTTAGAAAGTCGCGTACTTTTACAGAAAGGAGGGGCTTCGACCCACCCCGAAGTCCTTATGACACCACATGGTATAAATGTGCTCTGCTGCATTCTCCACTCCACTGCGTGTTCAACCCCACAAAATGTGGATTCTTTGCCAAAATCTAGGCCAAGTTGGGTCGTGCCCAATAGAAAGACCATTTACCCACCATGATAAACTAGGTTCCAGACATGGCTAAGAAAAAATCCCAAATCAAGAATAAAATCAAGCTCAATAACCAATAAAGCATCCCACTCTCTAATTATAGTAGGTTGATCCAAGTAGATCCACTAGGTTGCACTTACGGAATATCTTAATTATGTAGTCCAGGAAAATAGGTGCAAGAGGAAGGTTACAAGGAGTTAGTTGAATACTAGCATAAATGTGTTAGTTCTCAAATGAAAACACAAAGTCTCACCAAAAACCTCTCTTTTGTAAGACAAAATATAGTTCACATTAGTTGGCAAGAGAAACCATTACCATACAATTTTATGATTCAAGATTTAGCCTAAGGATTGTTCATGAATATTTCTAGAGTTACTTACAAGAATAATTCCAAATAAAAAATTTAGGATTTTCTCTTAGGAATAATTTTGAAACAAATAATTTTGGATTTTATCTAAAGAAAATTTACAAATAAATTTATTTTAAATTTAAATTGGACTTGAAAGGATACTCGATTTCTTTTCTAATTATAATGGATTAACACTAGTTAAGCAATTTTGAGAACCAATTTTGAGAGTAGGTCTAAGCCATTGTCTTAATCTCCCTATCATGTGGTTCTCTAGCTTTGAAGATTCTACCATTAGTAGAAAATTGTGGATTAGAGAAGAAGTCATGTTTCCATTCCCAAAAGTGTGCCTTCCTCACTAAATTAGTAACCAAGCTACAAAATCTATACTAATAAGGTAAGATACATCTTCCAACAATGACAGATAAAATAACAAGGGGGAAAAGATTGTTTAAGTATGCAAATATAATTTCCTCCTTTATCATTATAAAGAACCTGAAAATTTTGTGAGGATCACAAGTGATATTGCAAATATATAGTTTAATAGAATAGTCATGAATATTCCGAGAAACTAGTTTTCTTTAATTGGGATGATAATGTCCTTAAACTATGTATTCTACATGGAGTAAGTGAGAAAATGTGGCATTATGAATTACTAAGTACTAATGGTTTGACATTGACATATGTCGTATGAATCCATGTGGAGGAAGATATATGGGAGGAAACCACAATATGTTAGTGCAATATCATTATAATGTATGCAATGAAACCACACCATGTTGTATATAACTTTATAAACAACAACAACAACAACAATAATAATAAGAATAATAATAGTTATTATTAGTAATTTCATTTCATTTGAATGATATAGTTACAAAGAAAATGTTTAGGACGAATGGGTTCCTCCTCCAAGTTCTCCTAGTCTCCTTGTGTTAACTTGTATTCCACGGCATAACCCTTGTTGGTTATGTGTCTAACAATACACACCGCACCACCCCCACCCCCACCACACACCCCACCCCCCTTAATTTGAATGACTGTATGTGAGTCCTAGTAGACAAATGATGACACTTGCTAAGGGTTAGATGTGATATTTGAATCTCATGACTTGAGGAAGATCTAAACCAAATGGGTAATAAAAGTAGAATTCTTTTAATAAATTGTTGTTTAAGTGTGACCACCAACTCTACAACTTAGCTCTAACACTTAGTTCTTCTAAAACATTTCAAAATTTGACTAGAAGTTGATGTATTTTTTTATTAGAAGTGCTCACAAATGGAAATTTGAATATGACTGCAAACTATTGGAGGATGCTTTTAGGGCTTAGAAATTCCCAAAAAAAATTCTAATTTATCTTGGAGATTATCTCTTATGTTAAGTGGAAGTTCTCTCAATTTGAATATGACCATAAACTAATATCGCTTAAAAAATAACTGAAAAATGATACACAGATGGTTTTTCTTTTGGCTACAACATTAATTCTAACTTGAGGTTTGAGACACTAGTTCTTCTTGTGGATTTGGCTCGCATGTACATGTTTGATTCGTAGGTAATCAAAACAATAAGCCTTTTTGTTAATGGATTTTATCATTCCTCCACATTATTCTTGATTATGTATGAAACATGCATGTATCCTTTGAATAGTAGCTAAGAAAGCGATAGTCAAAATTGATAATATATGTGCATCTATTGTTGTAAATATTATGATAATCCTTAACCCTAGTATCTTGAGAAAAAATATTTTGACACATGCTAAAATAAAGTATATTCTTAAGCCATGCTCGTGTATGTATTTTTTAGCTAAAGGATGATACCATTTTTTACATACAAACCTAGAGAGAGTGCTCATGAAAGTATGATTTTTTCTATTCAATTGATAATTCAATTTTTTGGGGGTAGGGAATAATTGTCATCCTTTGTAACACTTTTCAAGGTTCCTTTTTTAAGAAGGCAAAGACATATCAATCCCATGTAGTTCTCCATGAGTCTCCTCGAATTTCACCATCATGGGCTTAATAATAAACATTTTCCTAGCTATTTTCATGGTTATTTCGTTATGGAAGTCAAAATATCAATAAACAAATGACCTTGACTGAGAATGGGAGCACACTATGTCATGGAGCACGTCATTGTCTCCATATATAGCTAAAAAATAATTAGTGGCCCTTATAGTTAAGGTTTTTTTGGGCTTATTTTGCAGAAGACAATCTAAATTATGTTATTTGTCTCCAAAATGGTTCCAAATTCAACCCTATTTCCCTAGGGAAAACCCAAATTCCTTGTATAATAGTAGAGATCATTAGCTATAGGAAAAACTATGCTTGAATTATGGATCTAAGTGATGTGCGATTGATATAGAAACTGGCTACTGTGACAAGCAAACTAATTGGTTAAGAATGTAGAGAATGGATATGATAATGAGGATTCCTCGAATGATAAAGAGAAACCTTCTACTATCTTTGTCAATCGTGACAAGGGAAATGAAATTCCCTTTGCCACTCATGAGCTCCATCAAGAAGGTAGAAAATGATGCATTGTTGTTGAACCTAACCATCTCGAATAGAATGGTTGCATAGAAGGTGATGTCATTGATAACAAGAGCCACTCCAAGATATTACTAGAAAATAAAGGTACCTTAGAACTATGCACATACAAACAAATGATTGTGGATAGAGATAAGGGAATTTCAAATATGTAGAGAAAGGTAACCATGGAGGTGAGGTGCAATAAATAGCAATAAACACATAATAATAGTCAAAATGCCAGACCTCGTAAGGAAGATGTGAGAAGATATCAAGAGCACCCAAGTCTAAGGCTAGTGACTTAAATTAATGGCTTTGATTTGAATGTCTCATTGTGCACAAAAAAAAAGGAATATAAATCCATTGCATTTCATTAAAATAATATAGATATAAATACAATGTATACAATCATTGGCTTCATATTCTACACCATAACCTTTACTGATAAGATATTTAACATAATTTAATTTTAAAGTTATAACCAAAAAACCAAATTGATGTACATACTCTACTTCATTCAAAAACAATTTTATAAACTCCTAAAAAAATACATATTCCTAATATTATTTGACTACAATTATAAAATATATATATATATAATAACAACCCACTAAAAATCATATATATTTTATTTTTCAAAATAATAATAATAATAATAATATTTAAAAGTGATAAAATAAATTAATTCTAAAATCAACTTT
Source organism: Pinus taeda (assembly GCA_000404065.3). Classification (NCBI taxonomy): domain Eukaryota; kingdom Viridiplantae; phylum Streptophyta; class Pinopsida; order Pinales; family Pinaceae; genus Pinus; species Pinus taeda. The sequence continues at coordinate 4,979 of APFE030419587.1, read as the reverse complement.
CAAAAGTTTATAATTTAAAAGAAAAAAATTGTAATTTTTCACACAAATCTAAAGCTTAATAAAAAAAAAACAGCCTTAATGCTACAAGATAAATTCGTGGACCAGATAATGATATACGATGCCTTTGAAATTACAATATATGCATTTGAAATTACAATAGAGTTGTATGCATAAATGTATTGCGAACCTTCTATAAAACACTTTCAAGGGATGTCAGGCATAAATACTCTTTGAAACGCTCAAATTATATAAGATTCAGGCATAAAATTCATCATTCCAACACAATCCTTTGAAATTTCGGAGACTTAATTGAAAATTTTAACTCGAACAATTTGTTTAACTTTAATAAAAAGTGAGAACTTCAAAAACTATTCTCTCGACACATGGACCAACTGTCAAAACTCCATTAAACCAAAATTTCCTGTTGGCAAAGACCTTAATACGTGGACTCAAGAGGATTGATCGCTCCTCGTCTCGGCCATTTAATCGTTTTCAATGCTGCATTGGTTACCATCTTACTAGATTTTCAAAAAGTCAATATTCTGATTTTCAAAAAGTCAATTATTACAAAACCTTACAGTCATTAGTGTCTGCGTTGAAAGCTGAAATAGTCTATTAATTGGAACGTGTGGAATTGCAGACTATTTCTATATTTGACCGGCCGACAACTGACTGCCTAACCTTGACAGAGCGAGTGCGTTGGCATTAACAATTGTGCAGCCAGAGAAACTATATAGTCATAGACGCTAAGCTTTAATAATCTGTATATTGAAGCCTTCAGACAACAAGCCTGCCCTGATGTGTCGTCGATCTGAATAACTGGTTATCTCGCTGTATTGATACCAACGTTACCATGTTAAGCTTCAATAACTCACCACATGATTGTTCGGAGGTGGAGGTGCCTTCATACTTCAGATGCCCCATATCGATGGAGCTTATGAGAGACCCCGTAACTGTTTCCACGGGCATGACGTATGATCGGGAAAGCATAGAGCACTGGATTTTTTCGTGCAACAAGAAAACATGTCCGGCCACCATGCAGGCGCTACAGAATTTCGATTTAACTCCAAACCACATGCTGCGTCGCCTCATTAAAGGATGGTGCGTTGCTAACAGCTCCAAGGGCGTAGAGCAAATCCCCACTCCCCGGGCGCCCGTTGACTCTGATCAAATCTCCATGTTACTTCAAGCGGCACTCAGATCTCCAGCAGTCGCAGGCATTAGTGCATTGAAAAAATTGCCGTCCATTGCGCGGGACAGCGAGGGAAACAGAAGGTGCATGGCGGCGGCCGGTTCGAGTCTGGTTCTTGCATCTCTGATCAATTCGTCTTGCTGCGACGAGAATGACAATGAAAAGTTCAGGGCTTGTGAAGAAACTTTGGGTATATTGCATCTGTTGGAAACTATAATTTCCCCTGTGCTCGCGGTCAGCAGTCAACGCACGGAGAATACCACCGCAGCAACCCTAAACCGCCCGGTATCATATCGCACCACTCTTCCACATGAGGCTGTTTCCGGACAGTGTGGTCCGATGCCGACAACTGTCCAGCCATGACGCAACCGTGACATCAGCCTCAGGCCTCCATCAGAAGGTAACGATGGGTCAGCTCACCCCTCCCGATATGCGTCCGATCATGATGCATCTCTCTCCGCCGTCCGATTGAAGGGAAATGACTCCGCTGTTTAACCTGTCACAAGTAAATACGCAGGCCTGTTGAAAGTTAATGCAGCGTGGAGTAAAAAAAAAAATCACTGGACCATACCTTGTAATAATTTTATGACATGAGTTTGGTAAAAGTTTCAATGTTTTCCTACGGCGTATTAGTATGGAGTATGGGCGGGCCCTAAAACATAATGTAAGTTCTATTTTATTTTATTTTTGCCCATACGAAATATTCAAGGGTTGACTCTATTCGAGTCATATGGTAATCGCATTATACAGAAGGGATTGAATTTTTTTTTGTGTGAAGAAATTACACACGGGAAGAAAAACAGGGTTCGGAACAGCCAATAAAAACCAAGGGGAAATGTGAATGTTCTTTTAGTGTGTGGGTTAAAAGTGTAATGTGAGTTGCACATGGAGTTTAGTTGTGTCTGTTCGCAGCAGCAAGGAAAAACCACACAGCTCGTAAAATGAAAATGTGACAGAGTTCATTCTGTAATGTAAAAAGAAATGCAGCAGCAGTGTAAAGAATCATTTTTGATTTGAAACGGTAAAAACACAGGAGTGAAAATCTTTAATGTAAGAAATGCAAAGAATGCACAGCAGTGCAGGAGAAGAAGTTGGAAAGTAAATGAAGAAAACCAGGAGGTTGTTTTATTTCAAAACCATGGATTGTTTCACACAGGTGAAAAGGTAAATCTGTAAATCTCTGTAAGTTTTGTTTTCACACAGCAGTGAATGTAAATGAAATATTTACACAGTGGTGTAAAATTTCATAGGAGGCAGAGTAAGTTTTGTGATAATGTTTTGGTGAATCCCTCTGAGTGAAAGAGGATGAATATGTCTCAGTAAATTCTCAGGTGAAAACAGAGTTTTGGTTTAATGTTGTTTTTGGTAAATCCCTCTCAGCAAAGAGGATGAATGTATATCAGTCATTTTATTTTAATGAATAGAAATCTTTATGGTGGTGAAATACTCTGTTCTCAGCGATTTTTTTAAAAGGGTCCTCTATGCAAAAAGATCCTAGAGCAAAGGAAACAGAGCATTGGCTCTGTGGTGTTTGTTTGTTTGGTTTTGGTATTTTCTCATTGAACAAAAATACCCAACAAGCCTTCCAAATGCACTGTTGAATATGGATGACCGGCGTTTGCATTTAATTGATTATATCTTCTAATTTGATAAATATTGCCAATGAGTTATAGGTTATATTCCGGGAGTATGATGACTTAGGTTCGGTCTCAAAACATCCTTGAAACTCATCTCTTGCTCTGCGGTTTCTCAGAATCCGTATAACCATGATCTGGCGTTCTCCCTTGACCAATTCAGGCAGTGGAGGAGACCAAATTTACTTGTACCTCATGTTAGATGTGAGGAGCACCAAATAGACGTGAAAAATCGTGAGATGACCCTGATTTGGTGTTGGCGAGCAGTGTTTTCTATTTAATCTTCCCTCTGGCATTTTATAATAAAACGAATGAAATTTTCTTTGAGCAGTAAATTGTTCATTATATTTGGGGAACTTGGATTATAGGTTAAATGCTAAATTATTCATTATATCCGTAGAACTTGAATTACAGGGTTTTCGGAACTTGGATTACAACATAAATGTAAAGTTATTCATTATATTTTGGAGAATTTGGAGAAATTGAATTAGACTGGTTTTGGCACTTGCAATATGGGGCCAGCAGTGTTCTCTATTTGTCTAGATTTACAGTTTTAAGAATTTTATTTGTGTTTGTTATTATTATTGTATTCATATAAAATTTAAATGCTCTCACACAGTATTGGTTGATATCTTTCCAGAATAAAAAAATTTCAGTGTTTGGCATTATCGCGTAGTTTAATGAGGCAAAGGAGTTGCTGGGAAAGTTCTGAAAATTCTGGTCATATTTAGAGAAAATCTGGCTAGGATTTTTGTAAATCCAAGTTATGGTTGTTAAACTTCAAAATTTTACGTGTCCTAGAGGTTTTTGATGGGGCTGAATCCATTTCGACAATCAAAAACATGATTCAAACACTGTTTTACAAGATTTTTTGAATTTTTTTTGCCCAAATTCCAATACTTTTAGCCTTCTAGACAATTCCTCAATTCCTCTACCTTATTAGACAACTCCTAATTATATTCATATAAAATTAAATTGCTCCCCTCTGTATTTGGTGGAATTTCATAAAAAATTGTACTCCCTTAAACATTATTTATGTGGTGAAGACCCTACCAAATAGATTATATATTATATATGCTATGTGATCGTATCGATGACTTTTCAAATAATAACGATTAGTTTAGTTCTCCCACTACAGCGTCTGTTCTCCCTCGCGGTATTGAGTTCTCTATTCAATGGTCTCCTTACAAATATTCTTCCGTCAAATGTAAGTATTTTTTTGAAATACATATTTAATGAAAAAAATTGTTCAGATTCATTTCAACATATATATGTTGTATTTTCATTTCCTTTTATTTCTTTTTCCCGGAAACAAACTTCGCACTTCTCTAGCTCCTTTTGACATAGCGAACTTACTTGAGAGTGAGTTGGTTCAAATGACTTTGACCTCCTTCAAGATATAGGATTTTTGTGGGTCAAATGGGAGGTCTTTAGGCTGACTTGATCTCCCTTAGGCTAACATGATATGGAGGGTACATAATTCATATTTGAATTGATACAAAACCTTTTTAGATGGTTCGAAAGCCCAAGAAGGGTCTCTCCGAATATACAATGAATCTATAAACTCAATATTAATCCTAACATTCCTCAATGGGGAATTTAGCTAATATAATGATGACCTAAGCATGAAACCCATGCTTTAATAATTCATTATTTCAATAATAAAAATTATTTCCGTTATTCTTTTGACAAGTACATTACATAATGAATCAAGTACATTATTGAAGTTCGAACATAGTTACATTTTATAACACATTGGAGTGAATTTCTTATATTAAAATTCATGGCCATTATCTAATATTTATTGGCAGGTATGATGGGGCAAAGATTACTGAGAAAAAGAACCACATAGTAGGTTGTGATAGGTTCAACCATGGATTGACATGGAAATCCATGAGGTCTCAGGACTTGTGTCAAGACCCTACTTGCCGAGGTTTTCCTATGTACTTTTTATTTGGATTTGAAGGTCTTCCTCTAAATCATTCTGCTCATGCCGAGCAGTTTCTGGTAGCCAATGCAGCGTAACACGGGGAGGTTTTGTCTTACTATCTATGTAAGGACAGCTGAATAGTACTTTAGGAAGGTTAACTGACCCTTGCTTTATGAATAGCCCTTTAGGAAGAAAAAATCATTTTAGCCTTTATCTATAGAGA